>PVHT021183544.1:708458-793920 GCA_004024745.2 Catagonus wagneri
TCTCTCTCCCCCTCTCCCTCTCCCTCTCCCTCTCCTTCTCCCTCTCTCTGCATTTACAGCATATGGAAGTTCCTGGGCCAGGGATATGGAGTTTGTATCCAAGCTGCAGCTGTGACCTCAACTGCTACAGAGATAACACATCCTTAACCTGCTGTGCCACAATGGGAATTCCCAGTTTCCTTCACTTTTAAAACATTTTGCTACTCTATGACATATGCAGAAGATAGTAAAATTTGTACATATACACCTTAATGACTGGACACAAAATGTGTGCCTGGGACACCACTATCCAGACCAAAGAAGGGAATACTGCTTCATCAAGAAGTCCCCTCCTGCCCCACCATATTGTTTTCTCCACACTCCCAGGAAACAATTGGCTTTCCCATCTTTTTGTTGATCCTTTTCTTTATAGTTTAAGCACACAAATATATGACTTACATATTACAGTTTCATTTTTAAAATATTATTTAGATAAAAGAATGGCATAGTTGATACTCCTTCTGGCTTATTTTGACTGACAACTAAAGAATTTTCTTCAGTGTTGGCTTGATGTGAAGATGTTTTTATTGTCTATATCACAAACAGTTACTATTTTGCTGGGTAGAGAATTCTACTTGGGAGTTATTTTCTGTTAGCCCTTTAACAATTTTTATCTCATTCTCTCTTCCAGTTTCAATGTCTATTGTGGAGAAGAGGGTTGTCAGTTTCAGTTAAATTATTTTTTAAGGCAACCTGCCTCTTTTATTGGGTTATTTTTAAGAATTTGAAAAAATCCCTTCACCTTTAGTTTTCAGAAGTTACACTGTAATGTAACTAAGTGTGTAATTTTTTTTAAATTACTGTATTTGGGTGAGTAAAACTTCTTAGATCTGTCAGTTTTGTCTTTCATTACCTTTGAAAATCTCCCAGGCAATTTAGCATTGCTTATGTAGTTTTCTCTCTCTGCTCTTCTGCGGTTCTGCTTACACACATGCTAGACCTCCTCTCAGCATCCTCCGTGTCTCTTCCACCCTATTACATCAGTAAATGATTAACAACTGACATAGACATCTCATCTGTCTCCAACTTCACTCATTTTTCCTGCATCCAATCCATTAAATTCACTGACTTCTTCTGTTTTTTTTTTTTAACACATTTTCCTACAATTTCCAACTGATTAAAAAAATAGTTTGCAGGTTCTCTGTAGAAATTTTCAGTGGCTTCTACCTCCTTGAACATGATAATTATAGCTTTTTAAAAGCCCAACAACTTATTTCTGGATCCACTATAAATCTATTTCTATTACCTGTATTTTCCACTGGTTTTTGTATATGCTGCTTTGCCAGCTCAGTGTGTCTGGTTATTTTATACAGTGTGCCAGTCATTTTACTTTTACAATTGTTGGTAAATGACTCAGGTCCTATTTGAATCAATTTAGGTTTGGGGAAACAATTTCAATGACTGAGATAATTACAAGCTGATCTGCAAAGCTGTAATGGCCTGTTGATTTTTAGTTAACTTGAATGACCTTAGATGAAAAGCATCTCTTCATTTCAGCTGAGTTTCTTTCATCTTATCCCACTAATTCCTCACTATCTTGTTAGCTTTCTGCTATACTCTTGGAGAATTTTGCATATGTGTAAAATTTTGTTTTAAAATTTTGGGTATGTGTATGCTTTTTTTTTTTAGCTCTCCTCATTTTGAGGGTTAGTCTTTAGTTTACAATTTTTAAAATGTTCCTTATTTATTCATTAAATGATTATCTGTTGAGTCCTGTGATGTACCAGGCACTACATTAGATGCTGGCTACACAGTAGTGAGCCAGAGAGAGAAAGAAAAGTCCTATTTAGGTACTTATTGTGAAATTAATCGCCCAGTGTCCAAGGTTAATTACTGACCTTTATTCCCATAGCACCTTATCAGGGAAGATTTGAAAAGAATCCAGAAAATGTCATTGTGCCCCACTGGTCCGTCACCACTAGCAGAGTCCTGGAAGTGGTTGAGGGATCTTGCGGCACAGGCACAGAGAAGAGTCTTGTTCATCTGACGGCAAGGGCTTGGCATGGAAGGTGAAATACGTCTTCTTACCTCCTCCTTTGGCAGCACCACACACCAATCACAATAACCGTGCTTCTGTAATCCCAACTAGTCCTACTTATGGTCTAATTGTGCTGAGAGGGAGGAAAGGGAAAAGGTGAAAGAACATAATAAAGCACTATTAATATTTAAACACTGTTGATAGCTATAAAAGCCCCGTGGTGCTCTAAAGCAACATTGCTCCCTTAGAACACTATTCCCACATGTTTACACTATCTCTTCAAAGCCCATTAGATCCAAACTCTTTGATGTACGACCAGCTACTTCAGCAGTGACTTCTTGTTAGCTCAAATCTATATCCAATGGGGAAAAGGACAAATTGGCTCTTTCATCAAACACTTTCAGTATCAACTCACAATGAACCGGGACATTTTCCTCTGCTGAAAAGCTACATGATGAGCTTAGAAGCAGGACAAAGTGAATAAATATTCAGCCCTGGAGCTTGATTAGCAAACAAAGTCAGTTTGACAGGAGCCAGAGCTGTCCACACAGTTCTCCTCGAGCTGTGGTTTTCTAGTGTGTTTTCTACCCTTTGCTTGGGCACAGGGCAAGGGAGAAGCCATCAGCCGCAGAGAATCCCCTGCTCCGCACCAAGGTGGAGCACCCACAGCCCTGGGACGCTGCTGAAGAGAGTTTGAAAAGGGCTCTTTGGCCACATCTGGGAGGTGATCGTTACTGGACCTATTTTTATGATGTGTAACCGAGTGACCAGATCTCCAACACACTTTGTTTTCTCTTGGGCCAAACTATGTGCTCATTGTGGATGCTGCTCTGCCTTCTGTCAGGGGTCAGTGTTCTCGAAGCAGGGGACACCTTGGAGCCAGGAGGTGGGCACTTGAGAGATTCTGTGATCCAGGAGTGCTGGCACTGCCTCAGCCCGCCCTTGAGAAGCAACAGCACTCTTCTGAGGCTGGCTTTACTCACTGAAGAAGGTTTGGATGGGAAGAAATACACTAGAAAATAGCAATAAAGTGACCTACATGTCTAGAAGTCACATGGGGCACTTGGCTTTTTCAAAGATTCTTTGGTGAGAAATCCTTATTTGTTTAGTTAGCTCAGGCTACTGTGAGGCAGGACCACAGGTGGGGTGGCTTAAAGAGCAGACATTTCTCATCATTCTGGAAGCTGGATGTCCAAGCCAAGGTGTCCAGAGGGCTGGTTTCTTCTGGGAACCATAAGGGTAGCTCCTGCCTCAGCCCTCTCTCCTTGGCTTGCAGATGGCCATCTTCCCTATGGATCTTTCTGGTCCTAATGTCCTCTTCTTAGAAGGACAAATCAGTCATATTGAGTAAGAAGCTATCTGTATTCCCCCTTTTCACCTTAGTTCCTCTTTAAAGTCCCCATCTCCACATACAGTCACCTGCTGTATCATTCATATCATGTGAATTTGAAGAGGATACAGTTCACCCCATAAAACCCTTCTAAACTGACACAGAACCCTAGAGTAGATGGATAGATCTGACTACATGAAAATTAATTTTTAAAAATTCTACATGATAGAAATCACCATTATGAAAAGTAAAACAACAAATGAGAAAATGTGGAACATATTTGCTATTTATGTCTCAAAGGGCTGATTTTAAAAAGATAAGAGAGAAAGAGAATAGATCAATAGATAGTTTGGGCCACTTAAAAAAAAAAAGAGGTCCAGTAGAAAAATGGGCACGAGATACAGGGAGTTCACAGAAAGTGAAATACAAATGATCTTCAACACGAAATGCAACTTCAGCAACCTTGAAATGATATATATATATATATATATATATATATATATATATTTTTTTTTTTTGGTGAGAACATTGGCAAAAATGTGTTAATCCAAACTTGATCAGAATTTGTGGATTAGATTCTTTCATATATTACCAGTGGGAGCACCAACTAATATGACCTCTATGTTGGACATTCGGAAAATCTATCAAAATTACAATTATACAAAAACTTTGACATAGATTTCTCACTCCCAGAAAGGTGGCTAAAACAGACCCACATCTGTGTGAAATGACCTATGCACAAGGTCATGCATGGCAGCCTCCTGCCCTACAGCAATATATGGAACACAATCTAGACATAAATCAATAGGTCTGCTTCTGTGGAACCCTTTGCCACTCTTAAGGAGGCAGCACTATATGTTCTGATGGGAGACGATCTCCAATGTATATTGCGTGGCAAAGGCAAAGATAAGTCCATGCTTGTGAATGGTATCATTTGTGATGAGATGTATTCCCCACATGTGCATTTACATGTTTCCGAGAGCCCGTGCTAAAAACTGTTAGTCCTGGCTGCTCTAGGGAAAAGGATGCCGCACCTGGGACACAAAATAGACAGGATACCAGATATTCTTTCTTTTCTTCTCTTGCTTTAAACCATGCAGATGCTTCTAATGAAGACATCCGAAGCAAATATGACAAAATGTTAATATCTGTGCAGAGGTGGGTGCATGGATGATCTGTTCTATTATCTTCTGTACTTTCACGCTTACTTGAAATGTTTCATAATTAAAATTTAAAAATAAAATATCACATCTTTTTGCCTACTAATTTTTTCTAAAGATTCCCCACACACAAACACACCTAAATTTGTTCATGTTTTTGACTCTTACATCTATTTTATTCAGCACTTTCAGAATCTCAAGGGTAAGAAATATAATCCAAAGGGCTTTAGCTAAATTGGGAATTTACTGGCTCCTCTTTCTGGAAAGTTCTGGGGGTCACCTTCAGGTCTGGTTGGATCTAGTGGCCCAAATGATGGTGTCCTCATGCCTTCTCTGCCTCTGCTTCCACTGTCACCTGGCCCGGCCTCTTGCTGTGATATGGATGGGCACAGGAGCTCCAGGTTGACAGCCTGCTCATTCACCAGTTTTTATAAAGGATAAAACTCTCGCAGTAGTTCAGAAAAGGTCCTGGGCCTTCTAGGTCACTTGATCACCGCGGTCCAGTTGCTGTGAGTCAGCATGTTCATCCTTGGGGTTGAGCTGGTGTTATGGTGAGTGGGAGATGACTGGTTCAGCAAAGGAACACATATCTCCTGACCCTCAGAAGGGAAAAGGGATGTGGTGGGCAGGCCAGGGTGGCAAACGTCCATTAAGAAATCTCTAGTCCCAGCCGCTTCCCTGGGCCTGAGGGCATAAAGATGAAAAACCTGTCACTGCAGGTATCTGCACATTGAGCTCCAGTGTATTATGTCTGGAGTTTAAGGGGGACATCCAGGATAGATGGCATTCCAGGTTGGCTTTCTGCTTTCCAGGAACCAGTCAAAATTTACACACTGTTTTGGAAGTCATTGTGCTGAATTTGTCTCCTTTATTCCAAAGCAACTCCACAGCAACTCTTCACCACATTTTTAATAGTGATTTTTCTGATATTATGTAATGTCCACATTGTGGAAATATAACTGCATTTATTTTCATTTTATGGCTGCACTCTTGACATATGGAAGTTCCCGGGCTAGAGGTTGAATCAGAGCTGCAGCTGCAGGCCTACACCATAGCTTGTGGCAACACCAGATCCTTAACCCACTGAGTGAGGCCAGGGACCAAACCCACATCCTCGTGGAGACTATGTCGGTTTCTTAACCCACTGAGCCACAGCTGGAACTCCATGATTGCCTTCTTGTTGGGATCTTTAATCCTTTATCCCTGGATTCCCTGTACATTAACTTTAGATTAAATGTTTTCAACAGGAATGCTTCACGGGTTATGCCATTTACTTCCTACTGATTTTCATCAGGAAGCACAGAATAGAACGCCAGCGAACACACAGTCATGATAAATTTTACCACTTGGTTAAGCTTGTGACCTCAAGATTTACCCACGTGAATGTATATTTCTTTTTCACCAATAGCAAGGGAAGTTTGGTGTGACTTTGGAATCCAGCAAAGTCCTTTCCCCAGGAGGCTTCCTCCTAATGACCTCCTGACATGACCCTCATGGGTGGGTGATCTCCCGGGAAGCAAAGGCGCGGGCTTGTAATGCTGCGCCTCCTTCCCCGTCTATCACCTGCCACCTTTCTGTAAAGAGGCGTTTTTCTTATTAACTGAGGGCAAACACTGGTTCCGGGAAAATACTTAATTCGCTCCCATTAGTACCAATTGCCCGGGTAAGACGTGGCTGTGGTTGTCACTTTCAAAGATGGCTTTTTTTCTTCTTTTTTCATGTCATAATTTGTGTTCTCCACGCTCTAACGCTGAGCTGGACTGATGGTGCAGGGCGCTCATTAGAGACCAGCACCTCTGGAGGGAAGGGATGGGACTGGGCCCAGGAAGATGTTAAACCAGGGCACAGGCTGGTGAAGCCTCAGCAACATGGAGGGAGGGGCCTCTGGAGCCAGCCTGGCCTTCAGAGTCGGAACTGTCCAACTGCCCCAGATGGTATGGCATGGCCTCCCTCAGCCCTCCCCCACCCACAGAGCATAACCTTGACCCAGGCCGAACTTGAGGCCATCCCAGTCCTGGAGGATGGACGCTGATGACCATCCCTGCAGTGGGGCCTCAAACCTTTTTCTGAGGGAGAAACCGGTGAGAGCCTCTTCCTTGTCTACCACACTCTTCGTTTTACTTTTTATTTGTTCTGCTTTGTCTCCTGGGTTAGAGATCAGACCCACACCACAGCAGGGACGATGCTGGATGCTTAACCCTCTGAGCCACACAGAAACTCCTGTCTTGTGTTTTAATAACATGATGGACTCAGGTATTTTATACTCTATTATTTACAATAAAAATGTGTTTTGAGGGATGCTCAGATAATTCCACATTTAACCAATGGAACTCTTTTTGACACGTGGTTATATGGCCTTGAGCCCCACTTCCCTCTCATGGAAGTGGTATTTGTAAAACAGGATCTGAGCTCCTGTACTATCACTCTGAGATATTATTGTTTCTAAACCCTCTTAGTGGAGAGAACTAAGGGGTGTGTGTGTGGGGGGGGGTTTAAATCATGAGTTTTTATTACTATTTTCTATTCCAATTTAGGATGACAGTTTATTTTCTTGTCTTTTTTATTTTATATGTATATAAAATATGTATATATTTGTGCTAATAATATTAACAGAGTTGTTTATTCTAAAAGGTACATAAAATACTGTCAAAATTATGATACCAAAATTATTATTAACGAAAACACTAAGTGAATTTCAAGACTTCTCTGTAGTTCTTTGTATACTTAGAATTATAATCACCAAGGATTTCGATTCAGGTTTCTGTTCTCAGAGATTACAAGGAATAATTTTTCTCTGTGTTATTATGTTACCACTTTGATATAAAATCAGGTTCATTTGTTTCAGCTTGTTCTCAGCTTGGGGGCTGATTTTTTCCCCCTTTTTGATTTACCTTTTTTGACTGTGTAAAGCATCTGCGAGATTCAAATCACTCAGAATTCTCACTTTGACATTTTCCCCACTGAGATTCATTTTTTTCCTTCCTTAGTGTTTGGGCTTCTAAAGTTGGCATATTTACAAATGCCTTATCTGGGTACACTGACATATCTTATGTACGTAGGAAATAGGAAACCATTTCCCCAAATGTGAATTAGGAAACACCACATTCACAAGATGCTTCCTGAGAAAAAAGTTTGGGAATCTCTGCAGACTACCCTGCCAGCCACACAAACAGAGATTCACCCAGCACAACAGCTTATGAAAGGGGATAAGAAAGATTTCAGTAAGGAAGGATGCTTAATGTTCCTAAAGACAAAAAATAAAGCAGTGCTTGATCTTGGAATGGGCTTTGCATTATACACACTAATAGTCTATAGGATTAGTACTCCAGGGTGAATAGTTTGTTTTTTCCTAACTGAAATGCAACTGGAAGTTCCCATTGTGGTGCAGCAAGTTAAGAATCCAACTGCAGTAGCTCGGGTCAGTTTTGATTCCCCAGCCCAGCATGGTGGGTTAAAGGATCTGGCATTGCCACAGTTACGGCATAGGTTGCAGCTGTGGCATGGATTCAGTCCCTGCACCAGGAACTTCTATATGCTGTGGGTGCAACCATAACATTAAAAAAAAATTCAACTTGTTCTAAGCAAAGTTTAGAAGTGTCAAGCCACCTCATGTCTGTATTACAACCCACAGATATTAAACTGAGGGAACAGAAAAAAGTCCTTATCCATGTGTCTCTCAAGAAAGAGCTAATGCCTCACAGGCACCTGGAATATGAGTCCATCAGAGAAAGGGCTTTCTTTTGCCTCTGCTGGAAAAGAGGACTCAACTATAATTGGCACACCTTAGGCACCTGCTGACATCTGGTGTATGAAAGAACGAACAGGCATTTGTTTTCTCTGGGAACTAGAGCCTTCAGATATACTGTCTAGGTAAAGTTACCCTGCACTTATATTTTGCCACCTAGGTTTTTAAAAATACATAGCTAAAAATATGCAAATAAGAGGCTTAAAGAACATCCAGGATCTTCTGGAAAATACATAGTGAATTTCATAGTGAATATTACATAAGGTTTTTAACCTATGATGTTCAAACTATATAGTTTATCAAAATCTAGAAAATAATAATGTAAATAAATTAATACTTTAGATTATGGTATCATTTACCAAAGTATATCCCAAGGAAAGCAAGATTCAGGGAGTGTTAACAAGTGTCCACAAATGATTTTACACTTAAATAAGTTTAGGAAACTTTCTGTTGGACAGATCTGAACTAGTTTCTTTATTGTAGAATTCTAAAACAATTAAGTTTTCAATAAGTCTTCAATAAACTAATATTTAGTCTGAGTCTCTAGTAAGGTGTATCATTTCCAAATGTTTTATTTTTTCAAGTAAATCATTTTACAGAACTGATGTTCCATTTGGTTCACTTCAGGAAATGTTAAACAAGCTAAACCACAGAGTCCCAAACTGCTGATAAAGTGACAGTCAATCAATTTGACTCAGGTTATGACACAGATGTTGCGATTATCAGACTGGGGATTTAAAATAACTATAACTAATGAAATAAAATAATAATCATGCAAGAATAGATGGATAATGTCAACAGATAGATGGAAACTCTGAGGAAACCTCTAAAGAAAATGATAGGACTAAAAAATATGAAAACAGAAATAAAGAATGCCTTTGAAGGGTTCACAAGCAGACTGGAGAAGTGAAGGAAAGAGTCAGTGAGCTTGAAGACATGTCAGATGAAAACTTCCCAAACTGAAACAGAACAAGAGAAATTGAAACCCTAGGAACAGCAGCAGAAAAGGAACATCTAAGATCACTGGGATCACTTCAAAAGGTGTAAATTATAAATATTTGAAAAACCAGAAGGCGGAAAGAATGGATCAGATGACATTTTGAAGTACCAGTAATTAGTAAATTTCCAAAGCTAATGACAGACACCAAAACACAGATATAGAAAGCACAAATAACACCAAGTATACTAATTATCAATTAATCTATATCTATACATAACATATTCAAACAGTAGAAAACCAAAGGCAAAGAAAAAATCAAAAGAAGCTAAGGAAAATGGTTCTCTACCTAGAGGAGCAGGGATAGACTTTACAGTGGAATTCTCATGAGAAACCATGCAAGAAATAAAAATGTAGTGAAATATTTTAAAGGCGACAGAAAATACCTGCCCACCTTGAATTCTATACCCAGCAAAACTATCTTTCAAAAGTGAAGTAGAAATACCTTCTCAGAGAAACAAAACCTATGGGAATTCACTATCAACAGACCTTCACTACATGAAATGGTAAAATAAATTCTTTAAGAACAAGAAAATAATACACATCAAAAACTCAGATTACATACAGAGAGGAAGGGCTTCAGAGAAAATATGAATGAAAACAAAATATTATTTTTCTTATTCTAAATTGATCCTACAGATAACTATGTTTAAAGTAAATGTTAAATTAATACTAGTAACAAAAATGTTGGGCAATTACAGCATATGGATAGTGAAATAAGTAACAACAATGTCATAGGGATATAAGGGAGAAATTGGGAACCCCGTATTACAAGACACCTGCAATACAGTGTTATGTGAAGGTGGACATAGATTAGTTAAACATGTACATTGTAAATCCTTCAAATGTCCTTGAAAACTATTTTTAAAAGAAGCATAACTGATATTCTAAGAGATTACATAAAACACAATTGTATACAATTCTCAAATTCAACGAGAGAAGATGGAAAAATGGAGGGAATGTAAAGAAATAAATAACAACGGCAACTAAAAGGAAACATTCAAATATGGTAGATATCAATCCAACTCTGAGTCACTTTAAATATGAATTGTCTAAATACACTCATTAAAGGATATTTGATTATTAGAGGGTATTAACAAATAAAAACCAAGACCAGACTACCTGTTGTCTATAAGACAGCCATTTTAGACATAAACACTTGGGTACATTCAAAGTAAAGAGATGGAGAAAGAATGTGTGCTAACAGGAGCAAAAGACTGCTGGAGCATCTGAATTAATGTCAGACAAAGCAGAGTTCAGAGCATGGAAGGTTATTAGGGCTAAAGAGAACCATCACATAATGATAAAGCTATCAGTTCTCCTAGAAGAAACTTAGTTGGACCTTGAAAACATTACACTGAGTGAAAAGAGACAGTTACAAAACCTGTACGTTATTTGACCCCATTTATATAAAATATCCAGAATAGGCAAATCTATAGTGACAGAAATTAGATTAGTGGTTGCCTAGGGCTGGGAGATTTAGGGGCAAAAGAGAGTGACCGATATTAGCTACAGGGTTTCATTCTGCGGTAATGAAAATGTCTGATATTGATTGTGGTTGTGGTTGCGTGATTCTGAATACACTAAAAAACACTGACTTACGGGACTTGAATTACGTCTCAATAAAGTGGTTAAAAACCAGAGAGGAAACTGGGTCTGGGATATGTGGAAACTCTGTAAGGCATCTTAACATTTTTTTTCTGTAATTCTAAAACTCTTAGCATAAATTTTTTTAATTATTTAAAGAAATAAGTCCCACCAGCTCTGAGTCCCTGCTCTGTCATTCTAGCCTACCTTCCAACTAAACGGCAGCGATCATAAGGAATTTCCAGAGCCCTGCACAAGAGGAAACTGCCTCCTGCCTGCTTTTCTTTTTCCCTGGGGGGGAAAAAAAAAGCTTCCTCTTCAGCATTAACTACTCTGCATTCGGATGGTGGAAATGTCACTGG
Source organism: Catagonus wagneri (assembly GCA_004024745.2). Lineage (NCBI taxonomy): Eukaryota > Metazoa > Chordata > Mammalia > Artiodactyla > Tayassuidae > Catagonus > Catagonus wagneri. Next base: position 719,657 of record PVHT021183544.1, read on the forward strand.
GTGTCACACTGCACTGGGTCTCTGAGATGGAAAGGACCCCCACGGGCAGCCTCCAGAAGTCAGTAGCTGAATGAACACAACTCTCTATCAATTATGCATCTGTACAAGAATGAAAGGGAGCCAACTGTGCAAAAATACATCATTTGAAAACATATTTTATTTGCACCTAATTTTTCAATTATGCATGTACTTGGAATCACGCAAACTGTTCCTCTAGTTCATAGCCCCACAGTACGTCAATGAAACTGTACGGAAACATAATTCCATTGTATTTAAGCTAAAGAATCAAAAGTAAGAGTTAACGTATATATTTTTCAGCTGGAAATTTTAATTGACTTTTCCAAGGTGAGCAAAGTGAATGATGCACGAGTGTGTGTCTAGATTCAAGGTTCAGATTCTTCCCAAAAAGGGGGGGGGGTGCGTGTGGGGAGACCACTCCGGACGAACCCTCCCAGAAGGAAGACTTACAGATTCTGCCTCACATAACTGTGGATGTTATCCCACTTTATATCAAATTGCTAGACCTTATCAAGTGGCAGGATAATTAAGCCAGCCCAAGGGAAGCACGCACACCCTGCTAGAAACACCCTTCTCACAATCCAGATACAACTGTCAGCAGTTTTGGGTCCCAGACTGTTACACTCGCTTTCCTTGGCAAACGCTAATCAATGAACCAGCTACGGTGGATCGAAGGCAGCCGTGATGAAATGCCACCTTATGAAGTAATTGGCTTCATGGATCTGCCCAAATGAGTCATAAAACTATTCATCAATACCCCTTGTGCGGTCCGGTGCTGACATAGTTAGCTCGGGGATACTCTGATCACAAAAGCTTACTGTGGGATTGCTTTGGCAACCCATTAATCACCTTCACCTTCCAGAAGAACGGGGGGTGGGAAACAAATACTGTTGTCCCCACTAAAACAGAGCTCAAGGCACTAGCTTCTCTGCTGATACAGCACGGAATGTAAATATGCTCACAGCGCCATCCTACCCAGGAGAGAGAGTGTCATTGCATTCTGTTCCAAATTTGTATTTCTTCCAGCCTCCATTTCAGTGCTGGTCATAAAAATCCACATGCCTTTAGAGAAAGCGGTCCTATACGTGCTTTCGTCCTGCTACCCCGACAAGCAGATATTGTTTTTGGGGAATTTAAAGTGAGAGCCAGCTGTCAATAGCTTTTGCTTCAGCGGAATATGACTCGAATTGGCACCATGTTTCTGATAGTTTAAAACATGCGTAAATTCTGCAGTCTGCAACTCGTACTGACAACTTAAATTTAACTTTGGAGTTGTACTTGATTTCACACTTTTTCATTATCTCAAGGTTTCAGTTGAATCTCACCTGCAAAATGGAAATATGGACCTACCTCCTAGGTTTGTTTTATACACATAAAGGCTGCACATGTGGCATACGGAGGTTCCCAGGTAGGGGGGTTGAATCAAGCTGCAGCTGCCAGCCTACACCGCAGCCACAGCAAGGCAGGATCTAAGCCGAGTCTGTGACCTATACCACAGCTCATGGCAACACCGGATCCTTAACGACTGAGCAAGGCCAGGGATCGAACCTGCATCGTCATGGTTACTTGTTGGGTTCGTTACCACTGAGCCACAACAGGAACTCCCTTGTTATAAATATTAAATGAGGTTACAGATGCAAATTGTTAGATAACCGCCACCCCCACCACACACATGGGGTGGAAATTAAGTATTTGCCATTACTGTTCAAAGCTCCGAGCCAGTATGCAGTGAAAACTTCTTATATGTTTGCTGATAAATGAATGAATTACATTCACTCAAGAGTATATTCCAAATGAAACTCTGGTCAACCATTTTTTTTAAACCCTTCCCTAAATCATGTCAATTCACAAAATTTCCCAACTGAGGCGCCGACATCTCTACTCCCTGAAGCCTAGGAAATGTTTCTCCCTTATAGGATAATTAAGATTGGGAAAATAACATTAAATCACTAAAAGGATTCAGTTGAACAAACATGAAGTGACTATTCTAAGTGCTTCGTTGTCGATAAAAATGGAAAAGGGGTTTCTATTTTCAAGACACCAGTGTGGGTCTGGAACTAAGGGGCCACCTCTTTTTCGTGCTCCTCCCCAACACGGCTCCTCCTTCCTCAGAGTTATTCAGCTTCTAGGGTACCCTTTTGTCTTCCCCCAATTTTTTTCATCCACTTTGAAACACCAGCAGTGGGAAGAATCCTCTGGCTCCATCAGGATGCCCAGCCTTTAAACCCGCGGGCTCGCCTTGACTTGACACCTGGTTGGTGTGGTTCGTGGGTTTCAGATCCCCGTCTGGCAGCTCACGTGAGAAATGAAAACATTCTGTGGCTTCTGGATCTCAGAAGGGACTTCTCATAACTGCTAACATCCTCTTTTAGTAGGATTTGAGCCATGTTTTCCATCCTGGAGCCTTTCTGCCCACCTCCATGTGTCTATTTTCAAGAGTGGTTCCGAGGACTGGGTGGAGTGTTGCATGTGGAGTCAGAGCTGGGCAGGCAGTGTCCCTGGTTCTAGAAGCTGCTCAGAACAAAGGCCCTGGGGGTCTTGTGAGCCTTTACGAGGGCACTTTCACAGAGCTGTATCACCTTTGCTTCAAAGTACCCTCAAGAAGTTTTCAGGCTTGCTGGTCCTACGCTCATGTGGTTTCTTAGGTTACGATTATGCAAACCCTTTCTAAGTCTCCTCGTTAAAGCCATCCCAACAATTCAGATAGTAGGGTTGGGCTTGTTTTTCTGTTCGTGATCTATCAATGAACATTGTCTCTGCTCGTCCTGGCTTCAGATCACCCACTGGTAACCACCGGAAACAAGACGGGGACTGTATTTGTGCCCTGCAGCTGCCCTAACCAATTACAGGGACCTTGGTTTCAAACAACAGAAACGGAAACGTCCTCTCTCACTGTTCTGCAGGGGAGGGGCTCACAGCCTGCTCTCAGAAGGGCTGTGCTCTTTCTGAAGGTTCTAGAGAACATCTCTCCTCTGCACTTGCAGCTGCTGGGGGCTTGGGTGTCCCTAGGATTGTGGTCACAACACTCCAGTGTTTGCCTCCGTCATCACGTGGCCTCCCCCTCTCTCCTCTGGACCAGTCTCCTCCTCTTTTGCCTTCTACAAGGATACGTGTCAGCGATTGTGGGCCCACTCAGATAAGCCAGGACGATCTCAATCTGAGAGCATTAACTGAATTACATCTGCAAAGACCCCTTTTCCAAATAAGGCAACAGGCACAGGTCCCAGGTGCTTCACTGTGGATACGTCTTTATGGGGCCATCATTCAGCCAAACTGTATGTCCCAAGACAAGATCAGCATCCTTATCTCATCAAAGCATAGGCTGGTAGAGTTAGGTGCTACTGCTAAGATTTCAATGAGATTCCATTTTTCCTGGAATTGTCTTAATTTCCCTTTGATCACTGTCTCAGTTGGCTCATAGTCAAAGGATGTGACTATAAAGAAATGGAATACTTAAAAAAAAAAGATCCTGCCAAAATGCACATAAAAATGAGTCATGTTGGCCTAAAAGATGCTAGCGTGGAATGTTTTTGAACTATTCCAAATCACTTTTATCCTTAGAATCATTTTATAAATTACACTAGACAAACCAGATCTTATTTCAGAGCACATCTTTCATTCAAATTGTCCAGACTCCAAGTTTCTCACGGCATACCTAACTTCACTATGTCTCTTACCTACTTTCTAGAATTGGAGTTTAAATAAAGTTAGTGCACCATTTGCAAAATATCACCATGCTAGACTTCCTGCTTCCAAATGATCAAGGCTAGGAAGGAATCGCCAAGAACTTCTACACAATCGCCAGAAGGCTACCCAGTCCTGAGACAAGAGATGCTGAAACCATCTCTTCTTTTAGATCTTTTGACTTGATTTTAGCTGTGTTTTCTAAGGATGGTTTAGTAGGTATCACAGGTGATTTATTTCTTTCCTTTGTAACAAGGCTTCTGAAAAACCCCACCTGAAAATCTGAGTCTGCAATGTATTTACTGTCTGCCCGGCTTGGCGTGTGTAAATTTCACCTTGAGCATCCAGAGGAACCTGCCTCCTTCTAAGCTGCTGGTCAGTCTAATGTTTGGTAAACATTTGCTGAAACAGGTGAGGAGACGCTTAGCAGAGGTGACCCTGAGCACAGACTCACTCCTGTGTAAAGGTGTGACCCTCCCACTGGAACTGCAGCCCGAGCAACACAGCTCGGCCTCACCGCAAACCAGGTCTGGTCGTGCCTGGTGAAGGAACACCAATATCAAAATAAGGATAGAAATAAGGCCCAGGAAACCTCACCATATTCCTCCCTAAACGTCATTAACTTCTTTGAAAAGGAAGACATTTTCAGATTGGATAATCAAACCCACCCTGCAATCCATTTCCTAACACAAAAAAATCTAAAGGAAAGGATGGGATTATTCATAGCACTGACAAGAAATACCTTCTTTCACTTTTGAGCACAGATACAGAATCCACGATTAAATATCAGCAATCTGAATGCTTGTGTGTGTGCCTGCATGTACACACACACTTGCCCACACACGTGCACACATGTATGCACACGAATACACACTACTAATTCATAAGACAGGCGTTCACTTACCACTTACTTAATATAAGGAAACCCATGAATGGAATGCAACTCACTAACCCACTGAAGAACAGTCCTATCAATAGATACACAAAAATTAGGTTAAATAAGTCAACAAATATGATTTAAAAAAAACTAGCAAATTAGGAATAAGAGGGGATATTCTTAACATGATAAAACCCCAAGCAAATATCAGAATGTTTTGAAATGATTACAGTCAATGTCAAGGCAAAATGCCCTGCTTATTATTTATTATGTAGAAATGAAAACCCACTGGGGAATGAGTTTAGGGGCAAACAAACTGTCCACTGGAACAAAACATGGAGCCCAGAAAGGACCATGCCTACAGGGCACTGGACAGAGATGGATGTCCTAAAAGTCAGCAAGAAGTGATGGGCATTTGACAAGCAGCACCAGCATCTCCACCCACCTGGTGGAGATATGGACCAGTAGAGCCTTACTTTCTATCATACCCAAATGTAGATTCAAAGCGGACTGTAAACTTAAATATGAAAAGGTGCAAACAAAGCAAAGCAACCTCCTGAAAAGAAGTTGTAATGGACTATTTATGACTTTGAATGGAGACAAGCTTCTCGACTTGGACTTAAAAGGCACAAACCACAATGGAAACAAGCGACGCCACAATCACATTTAAATAAGTATCTGTAAAATACAAAACAAAGACAGCCACACTCTGGGATATGCATTGACAGCGCTCATAACTGATGGAGGAGGAAGATCCCGGGTATGCAGAGCAAGGTCCTTCAGAGCCAGGAGGAGAACAAAACAAACCACGGAGGGGAAAATCAGCAGTTTACAGAAGAGGAAACTCAGATGAGCCATAGACACAGCAAGATGCTCAGACACACTAGGAATTAAGAAGGTGCAAATTAAAACCAAGAGGCCCTTTCTCACTCATCCATCAGCAGTGGAACTTCCGTCCCCTGCTGGCGGGGATGTGGCTGGAGGCAGAGAACTATTCAGTGATATATGTAAAAGATGTTTGCGCATCAGTGTATTTATTTCATAAATTCAGCTCGTAGGCATGAGCTAGAACAGTGCTTGTCCCTAAACTCAGGAAGATGTATGTACCTTCAGGCGCTGCTTGTAATGACAATAAAGTGGAAATGACTTAATAGCCCATGAGTAGGGAGATAAATAAATGATGATTTATTCACACAGTAGAACTGGAGCTACACATGCCAGCACGGATAAATCTCAGGAACTTAATGCTGAGTGAGAAGAAGAGAAGCTGCTGGATCAAACAAGCTGTATGACAGCCCTTGTGTACTGTCTTAGAATCCCATAAAAAGCAATGTTCTATATTGCTATGAACACTTAACGTTTATGGAAAATATGTTTAAAAACCCTGACGGATGTGATAATATGATTCATGATGGTGAGAGGGAGGGAGGGTAGAATAGTGGTTCCAATGGGAAAATGAAGGAAAGATCTGGTGACAAGTGGACGTGCCTGGTTGTATGGGATTCACTCAGCACTTGGAGCTGGCCACCTGGTCTGAAAGAGACGATGGGGCTGGACCCCCAAATCCTCCTTCTTGCAGCTTAGGTGGAGTGGATAATGAGACATGAGCTTAGAGTCTGAAGTTCCCCTTGTCCCTGAGCTTATAATGTCACATGTGGGGTCTTCAGCTGCTAACACAAGGCCACTCAAGGCAGAGGGGCCCACACTGTCAGCCAGTGACCCAGCAGCTGCTCTCAAGCCCCTTCTTGTACACCTTCCATTAGGGAGACCACAAGAAAGCTTCCCAGCCTCTGTGCAACAGAGATCAGAGCGACTGAGGATTCAGAACCAGTCAAGAAGGGCACGTCCAGGAGACGCAGGAGGAGACAGGCAGGAGGCATGGAGAAAATGCTTCTTCCTGCCTCCTTGGCTAAACTCTGGATGTGATTTTGGAGCTTTGGCAGCCATTCTGTGACACTGAAGGGAAAGCCAAGAGAATTGGAAAGAGTGCAGTGAGTTCTTAGATTAATCTGGGCACCCCCTTCCATACACTTACAGAGGAGAATTAAACCTCACTATTGATTGTTTTCATGATGATAAGACACCCTAGTTAAAAAGCGTTTTTGTTTTTGTTTTTTTCAGGTGAAGGTCATTTGTTAGAAATTTACCAAGATACCTATTGAATCCGAGTAATGGTGAACAACTGGAGCCCTCCACTGAGAAGCAAATGGGCACTGTACCAATAATATGTTCTATTTCCATCTCTCTGGCTCTTTTCCCAGCACGAATGAATTTCAGGGACAAAGGACCTGCCCCAGCTTGGGTCCTATTTCCAACACTGATCGACAACAACATATTGGTCTGGGTTAGTCAGCACAGCCCTGACCACCAGAAGTTTTGAATCCTGAGGGTCAGTTCAAGAGAGAAGAGTTTGGATAGATACTCCAAAAAATGTCCACAGCAGACCAGACTCTGAGATTTTTATTCTGAGTACTTTGCAAGGCTCCATACACGCCCTGTTTCCTTTCCTTCCTTCCAGCGCCTCCTGCGATTGAGTTTATGATCTTCTACAGGAGAGTCAGAGCAGGGATGCTCAGCCTGGAGCTATGGAACTGACAGTTATTAATTACAAATAAAGCAATTATAAAAATATTCACAGGAGACAAGGTAATATTTTTCCACTGACATAATAGAAGGCTACTCCTAAAATCCACTTTACACATCAATATTTTTGCTTCCCTTTCACTGTTAAGTACTTTTTTCCCCCTTATCTTTAACCTCAACATTATTAAAACTGCACCAGGAATCTATTTAAAAAATCTCACAGTGACATTTCTGCAGAAAAATGACCTTACCATTTTATAGGTGCTGCAATCATTTGGCAGGATACAACGGTTTTTTTCCTCCCCCAGTAAATCAACATTCTAGAAAATGCTTGTTTAAAACTCTTTATTCGATTGTCATTTGTGAGTGGGCCAGTGCTTCCAATCACACAGGATGAAGAATGGCTAAATTGCAGACGATTTCCATGCTCAGGCATCTCACGAACTGTCTTTCATCTGGATCGTGCTTCACATTCCATTTCCAAGGTGAGCCGAAACCTTCACCGGGTTCAGAGCCGTGTCTTCAGAGCTGAGGGATATGAGAGATTCCACCAGCTAATGAACATAGTTTAAAAGTTGACTGTATGTCACTGCAGGCATAAATCAAACTTTTTTCCAAATGATTTGTGTTCTGCTTGTTCTCTCCTCATATTGCCTTTCAAATAATAGAAAGAGAGATTGCTGAGTCCTTTTGCCTGTGTCAGAAAACTGCAAATGATGGCCTTGCGCCCTCCATAGTCATGATCCGCTGGGTGGGAGCGGTGATGGTGGGAATGACAGCCCTGCTGGTGTCATGGCCGCTCCTGCTGCTGCCGCTGCTGCTGCTGCTGTGGCTGCTGCGAAGGTCATGAAGATATGGTGCTGATGCTGATGGTGAGGTCCGTGTCAATGATGACAATGATGGTGACGACGGTGGTGAAGTTCATGCTGATGCTGATGCTGATGGCGAAGTTCAAGATGACGATGATAGTGACAGTGACAGTGTAGGTAAAACATGTAACGCCTGCATATTCGAAGCTGAATGTTTTTCTAGGTAACCTGCTGGTCACTCTGTTCACATATTTCCTTTAATCCTCACAACAGCCATATGAAATACATCTTCTTCTTCTTATTGTTATTAGTAGTAGTAGTAGTACCTCAATTGAATAGAAAAGACAGTAGGCTACACTCACACACACACACACACACACACACACACACACACAATATATACTCTGCCACAGGATGTGGAAATCACAAGTGCTATCCTTCACTTAGAATATTCACAGTTATTACTTTTCAGTCCTAAATGTAATATTCCTCTGTTCAGGAAGTGGGGATACCTGATAGGGGCTATTTAACTTGCAAAAAATACCGAGAGGAAAGAGGGCTCATACCAGCGTGGAGGTAGTTAGGTACAGAGGAGGCTGTTGTTAAGGAAACAATAGCATCCTTTAAATGTCTCATAAAAATGCGTGGTTATAGAAAACAAGCTCATCACTGCTTTTCTCTCCCATTCAACATTAAATCAATTCCTAACAAGGATAGGTGGAGCCTTACTCTACCCTGGATCCTGTGAGAGGCATGGTGGGTCCCTCTGCTTTAAGCATCAGCCCTGCCAGCACAGAACTTACTGGTACAAGAAGCCCATAAGAACCACCTGCAGTGGATAAAGGTGAAAGCAGGCATGGCAGACCCCATCCCATGCCCGCAGCTGAGTGGGTTCCTGGGCAGACTCCAGGCCCTGCCTGAGCTGAGGTCTGTCTTCTGGGATGGAAAAATGGAAAAGGGGGACCAAGAGGCTCAAAGAGGTGATCACAGAGCTTCATGGCTCGGGTCACTGCCCTGGCCAGCCAACGTCACACACCTGCAGGTTGTCACGGCAAAGGCAGAAGTCACGGACGGAGCAGGGGCAGGGGCAAACTGCCCCTCATTCCATGCGACAGTCTGTGGGCCGGCTGTCGGTATGATCTTTATACCTCCTTCTTCCCTTCTTTCTGAACCAGTTAGGGTGGATTTCTGTCTTAATCGGATCAACAACAACCTTAGAAAAAGCTCTGTCATGGCAGAGGTGCTGTATAAACATTCAGGATATGCATTTTTAACGTTGAACACATCTGGTTTTTCTTTTTCCTCAGTGATTCTCCTAACTTTGGCTGGAAAAGGTTCTGCTCTGAAATAGATGCTACAGTAGACACCGGAGTGAAAAGATAAGCACGTCCCCATCCTCCAGCCTGTGTCGGCTTGGAAGAAACCGATGGGCAGACAAGGAGCAGCAGGAACGCGGGGCTCGTGCGCGTGTCAGTGTGGGCAGAGGAGACGGAGATTCCCCGGCACGTGGGGGACCCCGAGGGAGAAGCCAGCCAGACCCAAAGCTCTCCAGGGCTCTGATGCCCTCAAAACAAAGAGACCGCACAGCACTCCCCAGAGATAACGGATACTCTTTCCAGATCAGCCTAGGACGCCGCAGCATCCGCAGGAATAATCAGGAGCTCACGCTGCAAGCATTTCAATCAAGTGTGTTTGGCCCATCACATCCCAGTCACAGCTACTCCGGGAACCTCGCTGGCTCCAGGTCTCTGCTTAACCACCTTATCGAAGAGGCGTTTTCTGACAAACCTTGAACACGGCATCCCCCTCCACCCACACAGTCTCGCTCACTCCCTTGGCCCCACTTCATTTTTCTTCTCAGCATCCAGCACACCTGCCCTGGCTGGTTCGTCATTTACAGCGTCTTCCCCTCTCTCGAATGTAAGCTCCTCGAGGGCCTGGCCTCCTTGACCTGGGCGCCGTGTCCACAGCTCCAAGAACCCTGCCTGATGCCCAGTAGGATTTCAGCAAACACTGGCTGGGTCGATAAGCTAATCCTAAAGAAAATGTGATTCATAAAACCACCAACGACACGCAAATCCCAGCAACAAGACGGAAACAGCCAGCACGTCAATACCACCAAGGCAGCGAGAGCGAGTATCGTTAAGACGTGTCTCAATTGACGTGAGTCACGTCCATAACTGTACCTGGTCCGCAGTCTAGCCCCTGGGCAGGTGAGAGTGTCCTGGTTTCCAGGCGAGCACAGGAAAGCTCATCATGAGGACATGACTCGCTCAAAACCTCTCAAGATCTCCCAAGTCCTCGCAGTCTGTAGCAGAAATGGGATTTCCTTCCGGGTTAGTTAATTCCAAAATCCCAGCTGGTGGCTTTCCCTTCTCCACCTAGGGAAAGAAGATTTGAGGTAGGTTTAACAGATTCTCATGATTTCTGGAATGCTTCCAAGGGCATACTCGCTATTCTGTCTCCACCCCTTCCTATAAAAAGGCCGCAAAGTTCCGGGTGTCCCACAGGTTCTGGGGGCCGTACCGCAGGGATCTCTGGAGGATCCCGACTCCTCCACCGGGATCTGACGTGGGAGCCCTGGTGAACTCGGACTCGGCTGGAGGTACTGCTTCTGTGGGCAATGGCTGTAACAGAGGCTTCATTTCATATCTGTGATTTTTAAAAAGCGGACTGGATTCTGGGTGAAGACTTGATGGGACTGTCACTTCTGCCCTACAAGCCCTTCACGAAGACCCAAGTGTTCACGGCTTCTGACCTCTGTGGATACCAAGTTTCTGGAGTGTTTCCCAGCAACAAATTCCGAAGACCCCAAAGATACAGGAAATGTTATTAATTTTTTCTCCCCCGATGCTATAGCTAGTTAGGTTCTCATTTCCTCTCTAAAAACAAAACAAAACAAAACAAAACAAAAAACTCATTATTTCAAACAGTGTTTGAAAGATGTGATTTCTGAGAAAGGCTTCTGTTTTGGGTCAGTGTTTGCCTTGAGGGGCGCAGAGACGCTCCTTCTCAACCTTGGCTGTCCTCGCCTGCATCAGCAGAGGTCAAGGTTCCTTCACACCCTCCTCCCAGCCTCTCTCCTCTGCCCTTCCCCCCACAGACAAGCAGGAGCCTCCTGTTGGCCCTCGGATCCCGGTCTCCCAAGCTGAGGAATTTCTCAGGCCTTAATAGTTTCTTACTTCTCACCACTCAATTAACCTTTTATTGGTTAAGATTTTCTCACCCAATATTCCAGATTTACTCTTCTCCCTAGAGAGCATGTAGGCACAGCGGTCCTAATGATACCGCCGTATGTTCAAAACAAACAGCTTATTAGAAGCATTGTTGCCTGAGAAACATGGGCCGACGTGTTTTTCCACTCAATTATACTTTTCCATAAATGTAATTTTAACTCGGTTTCCTCCTAGGCTTAATTATAAAATAACCATCTAACTTGCCCTATGCATTTCCAGAGTCAAAACCATAGACCACATAAAACATTTTTTTTTTTGGTTTTCCATATTTTCAGCTATCACTTGAGGATAGATTCCCTAGGCTAATGAGCATGAAGCTTTACAATCCTTTAAAACACGCTGACACGCAAACATGGGAATGTAAAACGGTACAGTCTCTCCAGAAGACACTTGGTAATTTCCTAAAAACTGACATGCAACTACCATACGCCCTAGCGGGTGCACTCCTGGACATTTTTCCCAGAAAAAGGAAAATGTGTATTCACACAAAATCCTGTACATGAATATTCATAGCAGTTTTATTTACAATGGCGAAAAAGTGAAGCAGACCCACGTGCCTTTCAGCGGCTGAATGGTTAAACAATCAGGGCCCATCCATACCAGGGACACTGAGATGAGAACGATTTCGATGAAGCTTGAGGGGATCCTGGGGCATGAATAAAAGCCAGTGCCGAAGGATAACAGACTCCACGGTTCCATTTATATAACGTGCTGGAATCACAGCGTTTAAATGTGGAGAAGGGGCTTGTGGTTTTGGGGGATAGGAAATGAGGAGGAGGCTTGAAAAGACATCAGGAGAGCTTCTTGTGCTGGTGGAAACGTTCCGTATCTTGACCATATTGATGCCAACATTCTGTTGGTGAGATTTTACTGTAGTTTTGCAAGATGTTGCTGAAGGGTAGCAAAATATGGCACCCCAAAATATACCGCTTTGACATAAGGATTATTTTGAACTGAAGGCAACTGAGAAGAAGCAGATACAATAAAAGCTCCCTGTCCTCCTTCTATTTACCTAAAGGCAGGCCACACCTTTGGAAACATGCTCCCTCCCTCCCCGCCCCGCAGCCCCAAGGAGAAAAGGTAATTGCCAGGAACAACTGTAGAGCCTTGTCAGCCCGCAGAGACAGCGCAGAGGAATCTGCGTAACCAGCATCTCTGTATGGACCTTTTCTCCCATGAGTTCCCTATAGATTTACCTTCCCACAATTTTCTACTTTTAGCAACTCAAATTCCTTTTCCCTTTGTCTTGACACTTCTCTACAAAGAGGACTGATCTTTTGCTAAGATGCCATGGAAGCCCAAGTTCTAACCACCCTTTCGAGTTACTCACCTCCGATACTCCCCCGTGTATGGGCCATGCACCTGTTAATAAGTTTCTGTTTTTCTCTTGTTATTCTTTTTAGTCTAATTTGCAGAATCCCAGCCAAGGAACCCAAGATGGGTAGAGGAAAAGACACTTTTCTCCCGTTACCATTAGGGAAAACTGGACAAAGAGTGTGCAGCTTCTCTCTGCATTGCTTCTTACAACTGTACGTGGATCCACAATTATCTCAAAATAAAAGCCAATTACAAATATATTGGCAAATTGTTTTCTAAGAGGAACCGGTGAATTGTCCTGCCAGATAACAGCTGAAAAGCCAAGCTTACAAGGCTACATCGAACTGCTTGGTTTTTAGGAATCATACACCTTCGCCTCTAGGAGGCCTTCCAGAAAGTGCCCTTAAAAGCAGTAAGTTCTGACCAGAGATAAAAAAATTCTTTCTTCTCAACTTTGCTCTGGGCCAAGTGACTGCTAAAGTTAATTCAAATTGGGTGTTAATGTCTGATCTGAAATGGTGCAACCCCCCACAGCTACTATTTGCATTTCATTGCAAAGTTTAAAGTCAACCCAAAGGAGCATTTTAGTGGGAGCTCAAGCAGATGGAAACATTTCTTCGAAGCCCTCAAGCCCCACATAGAGGATTTCCCAGCTACCGACCCACCCACCCCATCTATTGTAGTCCAACCCAGGACTGGTCACCACCACCCAAGGTCTGACTAGCCAACCGCCTAGCCGAGGGCCCTGCGGAGGGGCGGTGGGGTTTGTTTCCTCTGTACAGGGCTTGCATTTCAGTCTGTACCATAGCTTTTCTCCTGGTGAGGCTGCTGCCTTATTCCCACCTCGTCCGCTGGGCGTTCGATATTGAGGATCAGGTTGGAAGTCGAAGCTTTGATTGTCTTTGATGTTTTCAAAGGCAGGAAAGGCTGTCATCTTTTCAAGTGGCACTCAACTCTAGGTAAAGAATGTTTCTGATTTCTAGAGTGTCTATCAGAGGTAATTATACCCTGATTGACCTGTTTGCCATTAAAATGTCTCCTAACACTTGCTCTCATATTGGGAAATGAAGATCTCATTTCTATTCTCCTCAAGTCTGCCTGCTTTGAGAGTTCACCCCAGTTCTAAACTTTTGGGATGAAAAGCACCAGATGGTTGGCATATTTTTTTTTCTGCACAGCTGACATTTTTCAAAATCAATATTTTAAACCCAACACAGAGAACAGAGAATCTTGCCTTTATTTCAACACAGGTATGATGAATTGCCAATTTGCATAGCCGCAGTGACAGGTGCTAACGATACAAAGATAGAAAAAGACACGGATCTGCCCACAAAGGGTTTATAGTCTGGCATGTGTGGTAGTGGGGAAGCGGGGACCCCAAAGGCAAAGTTACAACACACGCACAACACAGTGGCCAGGATGTTCCCACGTCCGTGACACTGAGGTGTTACCTTGAAGACATTCGTGCAGGAAAACCATTCTCCTCTTAAATATTAATTTGTCTTTGATTATGATTCAGGACAGGCTCTCCTCCCGCGTCTGCGCGATTTTACTGCCATCCTCGGCCCGCTTCCCCATTGGGGCACTTCCTCATTAAACGCTGTTTTACTTTGGAATTTTAAAATTCGAAATTGTGGAGTAGCTCGCAAGTACAAAGACTAGGGTTCGAACAGATGCTCGCATTTAGATCTGGGAGGACAGAGCATGCTGCTAGCCGGTTACTCTGCCCTCCCCTGCGCAGCCCTGTCCCTCCCTCTCCAGAAGGAGCCAGAGCTCTGAAACTCACAGTCACTTTCCTCATTGTGCTGCTTCTGTCTTTACGTGCAAGTATCTGTGACACGTCGAACTACCGTGACTTTGTATGTTTCATAGGTAACTAAAGTGTGTCAGATTGTATATATCCTTTTGAACCTTGCTTTTCCTCCCAAGCCAAACTACAATTTTGATATTTTTTAGACGTGTTTACACTGATGCCTTGTAAGTGCTCTAAAGCAGAGGTGGGCACGCTTTCTCTTAGCGCAATAAGGAAATGGTTTAGGTTTGGGGGACCACAGGGAGTTTGCTGATTTCTGTTCTGGAATATTCCATTGTCGACCACAATTTGTGTACATTTCTTTATTGATTCTTTTAAAAAAACACTCCCAATAATATATTTATTTCTCTATTTATTATTATTTTTTTGTGTTTTTAGGGCCACACCTGTGACATACGGAAGTTCCCAGGCTAGGGGTAAAATCAGAGCTTTAGCCACCAGCCTACGCCACAGCCACAGCAATGCCAGCTTGGAGCCACATCTGCAGCCTACACCACAGCTCATGGCAATGCCAGATCCTTAACCCACTGAGCGAGGCCAGGAATTGAACCCGTGTCCTCATGGATACTGGTTGGGTTCATTAACCGCGGAGCCATGACGGGAACTCCTACTCTCCATATTTTATATCATAAAAAATACAACACTAAATCTATATATACACCGTCTCCTCGTGCAAGTGTACGAGGGCTGAGGGAAGGTATGTGGAACTTACTCGTTTGTTTCCCAACCCTGAACTGTGGGAGCAGCCCCGCCTGCAGCATTCCTCATGCAGGCAGAAAAATGAATGCTGCTGGTTTTATGCTGGCCAGTGTAATCAGGGCAAGGAAAAGAAACATTTTCTGAAAATCCACTGAGGTGTCATAGGTAATTTGTAACCATAGTGATCGGAGGTTATGCTGAAGGATCTAATTCCTCAATCATTCCTTCAGTGAGAAGCTGCAAATATAAAATCGTCTTTTCCACACATCTGAAAACTTCTTTTTTAAAAATCTTTTTTCGGGAAGCACCTGTGGCATATGGAGGTTCCCAGGCTAGGGATCGAATCAGAACAGCAGCTGCCAGTCTACACCACAGCCACAGCAACAGGGGACCTAAGCCGTGTCTGTGACCTACACCACAGCTCACGGCCACGTCGGATCCTTAACCCACTGAACAAGGCCAGGGATCGAACCCGCATCCTCAGGAATACTAGTCGGGTTCATGACTGCTGAGCCACGACAGGAACTTCACGTCTGCAAACTTCTTTATCCAGCCTCACTCTCAAATAATAATATATCTGGGTACAGACTGATAGAGCTTATCATTTAGCAATCGGAAGCTGCCACTGTCTTTTCTTCTAGCTTATCTTGTGCTCCATGAAAAAAATCTAGTAACTAATTGTTACTTCGTTTAAGAGATTTTTCCCTAAGATTTCTTTTGCTATTTCCTCAGTTTCTTTGGTATCCCGCTGTTTCAGCACAATAGATTAACTGGGATTTATATTATTTATGCTGTGGGGAGCTCGTTGTGCCTGTTCAGTGTTTAGATCTCTTGTTCTTCAGCTCTGAAAATTTCTGAAGCATTATCTCTCGATTATTACTTCACCTGCATTCTCTTTATTGTCATGGCTGAAAATCTGACTTTTTGGACCTACTCATTTTACCCTCCTGGTCTCATAATGTCTGCCTCTTATTTTCCATCTCTATAAATCCCTGTAGTGCATTCTGGGAAACTGTCTAATTTGGGCAGCTTATAAAGAAGGTGGAAATTAAATGCCAATAATAAGAATGTGGGAGGTTTAGGAGGGGATGATCAGATTTAAGGAATTGTGAGGTCTACCATGATATTTAAAAAGATAATATATACATCGATTAATTTTAGACTTTGAAAGTTAAATAACTTACATCAACTTTTTAAAATTTTTATTTAAAAAAATTTTTGGCCATGCATGAAGTATGCAGAAATTCCTGGGCCAGGGCTTGAACCTGTGCCAAGCAGCAACCAGAGCTACAGCAGTGACAATGCTGCATCCTCAACCCACTGCGCCACCAGAGAACTCCACCTAATACTAACTTTTTAAGGGTTACCAATAAACGAACAGAAATAAAGTGAAAAGCTTCAAATCTGACGAAAGGTTATAAAAATGAAGGCTATTCCATCAGCTACACCACAGCAAGGAGAAAAATCAATAAGACATTATGATTGCACAAACTCATCCAAATATTCTAAAAACCACAGGTAAGTAAAAACAGGTTATACTATTTATTAAAAGCAAAAAATTTTTCAGACTGCATTAAAAAAATCCAACCATATGCTATTTATAAAAGATAATTTTAAAATGTTAAGGTCCCAAAAGATTCAAAGTAAAAGGATTTAAAACATACATCATACAGGAGTTCCCACTGCAATGCAGTGGATTAAGAACCTGACTGCAGCAGAGGCACAGGTTCGATCCCTAGCCTGACACAGATTGGATTTGATCCCTGGCCTTGGAACTTTCACGTATTGCAGGTGTGGCCATAAAAAATGTAAAAAATTTTAAATACATCATAAAATACTAACCCAACAGAAAAACTAAGGTAGCTAAATAAATATAACATAATGGGCTTTGGGGTAAAAGAGGTCATTAGGTGTTTTTTTTTTGTCTTTTTGTCTTATCTAGGGCCGCACCCGCGGCATATGGAGATTCCCAGGCTAGGGGTCTAACAGGAGCTATAGCCGCCAGCCTTCGCCACAGCCACAGCAACGTGGGATCCGAGCTGCGTCTGCAACCTACACCACAGCTCATGGCAACGCCAGATCCTTAACCCACTGAGCAAGGCCAGGGATCGAACCCGTAACCTCATGGTTCTTAGTCGTATTCGTTAACCACTGAGCCACGACGGGAACTCCAAAAGAGGTCATTAGGGATGAGGAGGTTATTACATAATGAGAAATGAAATGATTCACCAGAGATAACATGCACGCACACACACAAATTCTGAGTGAGTGTGCACCAGACAGCATAGCTTCAGATTTAATTACCAAATATAGAGAGGAAACCAAGAGGATGACAAACTGGTAGTGATAATGAGAAAAGCAACACGGGGTTTAACAAATGATCGATAGTACAGTGAAAGGATATGGAAAGGAAACGGAAATCACAATCAGTGGAAACTGGATCAGTGGACTCAACAAGTGAATATATCTTTTTCAAGTGCCCCGTGTATGTCCCAAGACACTATGCAAGTTTTCAGATACCAAGAATCAACGAAGTACAAACCCAAAGAATTTAAATAAATCTGTGTAAGTTTTCACAGCTAGCAGGAAGTAGAATTCAATGAAAAGTGATAGGTAAAATATTTAACGCGGTGCTCAGTGTGTAAACTTAAATGGTTATTGTTGTGCTGTAAATAGCATGTGTCAATAGCCCCAACTTACTTATCTTTCTTATTTCTCTATGTTTTTAGTTGCCTTTCTTGGCTTTTCAGAATAGGCAAATCAATCAATTAGTCAATCAAATGATCGAATATTGTATGAACTAGAATTTCCTTAGCAGTGTTAGAAGCTCAGATAGAGGCCATTCGTTTTATGTATCAAGACACTGTTAAGTGAGGGGTATTCTCTGCAGATCTGGAGGATTTTCCCCTAAAGGGTTATGACTACTGTGTTCCTCCACATTTTTTCACTGTTGTCAGGCTTCCTGTTGGAGGTCTCCTTTCTGATCTCAGGCTAGAAAATCTAGAAGGCTGAGAGGCCGCGCGACAGGAAACTGGGCACAATTGCTTCTCTGGTCTTCTTGACGATGGTGTTTCAGAGACAGCTTTTCTTGTCCCATTTTCTACCTGGAAGGTCCTGTCCCCTGATCGATGAGCACGCGTTCAGACTCCCTGGAGCACTGCTATGAGTCAGGTAAGGGCCCAGCTCCTCCCTCCCTCCATTTGGAGGCTGGCCTCCAACCACGCAAGCAGCCCATCTGGAATGACACAGCCCCACAGCACCACCCCTTGGAACGGCCTGTCTTTCTCGGACAATATTGTGCTTCCGCACAGGAACCAGCAAACGTTGGATCTCATGTGATTCGGGGGGAGCACCTCTTTCCACCCCACGTGGCTCTGTGCCACCGTCTCTAGACACCGGGCTGTGGTCGGGCCCAGGTACCCTGTATCCAACAGAAATTCCTCAACTGTGTGGCCTGCAGACCTTTCCTTTCTAATGTTGTTGGGTGCTCCTCTGTTAGGTTTCTTCTCTCCTTTCAGCAGGAATTTGGTTAGTGGGACAAGACAGCTGTGATCACTTCCCTATTTTATCAAGATGCCTCTCTTTTATTTTCTGATTAGACACGAAACTGGATTGTAAAGCCAGACAAGGAGACAAATCCAAGATAAACTCTATTCCCATCATTTTGGTATTTTTGGTTTGAATAATGTAAACATCATGTAGCTATAAAGTAATCAATAAAGGTCTCTGAACACCACAGAGATTGTTTCTGGCAGCAGAAAAATACATTAGTTTTCCATTTCTATAAACTGAATGCTCATTTAGAAGAAAAATGAAGTGTTTACTCTGAAACTACATATCATTAGGCAGATATTTTTGGACATTTGAATCTGAGATATGTTTGTAAAAATTCTGTGCCCAGACATAAACCCATATGGCATAATGGTTATTTGCTTTTGGCATGCCAATTCCGCAAAAGTTTGTGTTTTCCTTTTCCTTTGAATTGGGAGTGGAGACTCAAGAGACTGCAAAGAAAGTTCTCAATTTTTCATAAAATAAAAAAAATCGTTAAATAGTAAAAGTAATAATGTGTAATTACAAGTTGTATTCTGAACAGAGTTAAGGCCAGGGCTTACAACTAGAAGCCATGTTGCCACAGCTGGGACAACACTGGGGTCAGTTTTAATTGTCACAACAGGGTGGGGGCGCAACTGTCATCTCATATAGAGGCCGGGGGGAGGCCAAACATTCTACAGGGCACAGAATAGCTCCTCACCACCAAGAGCCATCCAGCCCCAAATCAGCCAATGACCACCAGTGTCAAGGTTGAGGAACCAAGAATAAGGAACAGCTGATATGACTATGTGTTCAGAGATACCAAAAAATACAGTCTTTGAGAAATGATGTTCTCCTCCCTCCAAGGGGAGGCATATGTCTTCTTGATCTTACACATCCCTGCAAGACAGGCCCACAAACTAAGGCATATCTTAAAACCGTGCAGGGCCAGAAGGATGGGTCTGGCATTTGGAGAGCAGCCATGGGTCTTAAACAGGACACTGGATGTAGATGAAAATGTCTAGCTTCCAGGCAGCACAGCTACCTGGCTGTGGAGAAAATTATTTCATCTCTTTAAGTCTCAGATTTGTCATCTATTGAAAGAGTTAATGACACTGACCAGACAGAATCATCTACAGGAAAAATCAGATCACAGTCGTGAGAGCATTGTACGCTCCGGAAATGGCAGACACAGTGTAAGGATGATTTTTAGTTCATAATATTTCATATACTGTTTCTTTAGCCATAGATGGTTGTGCCTTCAAATCCATTTTTTTTCAAGTGTAGCTTCCCCCCCTCTAACAGTGTACTAAAATATAAAAAGCATAGTATAAATAACCCGTATTCTCTCCTGGGAACTTTTATCCTGCCTTTATTTACCCATATTTGTTTCTCCTTATCCATCCCCCCAATTCACCTGCCGCTACTGCGAAGCAATTGAGATCAGAGCAAAGATGAATCACTCAGCTAGCTACCCACCGCTGCAATCAAACCCTCTGAACGGCTCCATCGTTCATACCCAAGCCAGGAAAGCACACGGTATAATCAAAACAGCGAGCAAAGTTGAAGCAAGGAGCTACCACTTCAGCCATTGAAACTGCACCAGCATATTCTGTCTTCCTGGTAAGTAAAAGCTGGATTTACTATTTTAAACGGCAAAGAGGGAAAAAAGGATCAAGTAACGAGAATGGGCATCTACCTCCATGGGGAGAATCCTTCCTTAAAGCCCAAAAACAGAAATCAGGACGCGAGGGGCCCTGGCCACAGGCTTAAAATATTAGGATTTGGTCATCTGGTGCTGCTGCCTCCCTCTCCGCCCCCAAGATGGCAAAGGGACATGTCCTCACATCAGAGGCGGGGAGATGCCGTGTTTATGGCGAGCATGGGGACATTCCGGGGTCAAGTAACTTTCACAAGGGCACTGAAGGGTGGATTCCACTGTCCCCACATCACAGACGGAGCAGCCAAGGTGCAGACAGATTCAGTGCTCTGCTCGAGGCCCCCGCACACGAGCGGCTGCTGAGGCCTGAAGCTGAACTCAAACATCACATTTTTAGACTATTTAATTTTGGCTTCATTTTTATCCAGAGTTTTGGCAGCTGACTATCTCTTTGACAATACCTTTACCACATAAGTTGTAAAGGCAGCTTTGATTACAATGACACAAGCTCAGCTGAGGAACGCCCCCCATGGGCCAAGCCCTCAACAAGCGTTGTGGGTTCCATGCTCAGGACAGACGCAGGGAGGTCCGGGCCTCTCCTTTCTGCCCGAGCAAGGGCTGGGGACACCGCCTTCAGGCCGATCGTCAGACCTGTGTGGCTGGAAACCGGGCCTGCACAGCCTGTGGCTTCTAGGGACCTGTTCTCACGGGATGTCGCACGGAGAACCACTGGGCTCTGTGGAGGGAGCCCAGAAGTGGCCTTGGAAGCAGCCCCGCCCCTGCCACTCTCATCTCTCGGCGTCCTGGTTCAGGGTCTGCCCAGGGGACTCTCGGAGCCCTACTGCCACAGCGCCCTGAGACCCAGGCGCAGAGTGTTCCTGGTCCGGCACCCGGTCCATCGGTTAGGCCCTCAGCCCATCAAGGAAATGATACGCCCTCAGCCCATCAAGGAAATGATACGAAATCAGCACTGTTTCCTTCTTTCCTTTTCCTGTTTTAAGAAAATCGCCATATGATAAAAGATTACATATTTTTTTTTATTTTTAAAGATGTTCATTTTTTCTATTATAGATGGTTAACAATGTTCTATCAATTTCTGCTATACAGCAAAGAGACCCAGTCATACACACTTACATATATATGTTCTTTTTCTCACATTATCCTCCCTCATGTTCCATCACAAGTGACTAGATATAGTTCCCTGTGCTATACAGCAGAAAGATGTTTAAAAAGAAATAAAACTATGGGTTTTGTTAAATCGGAGGAGGAAAGTAGAATCTGGGAGACTTGGAATTAGAAAATGGGTGTAACCCCACAGATTTTTTCCCCCTAATTTCATGGCCACACCAGTGGCATACGGGAGTTCCTGGGCCAGGGACTGAGTCTGAGCCGCACCTTTTCAACCTGCGCTGCGGCTGCCGCAACGCCTTTCAACCCACTGCGCGGGCCCGGGATCCACTCCCGACCTCCGCAGTGACTCGAGGTGCTGCGGTCAGGTTCTTAACCCACTGTGCCACAGTGAGAACTCCTCCGAAGGCTCTTTTTATGAGATGTGACCAGAAGGCCACGAGTCCCCAGGCTGAAGCCAGGCCTGGCACCTGCAGGACGCGGCGCCGAGGGCGTCACACAGGGGCAGGGTTAACAGAGACCTGGAGCTTCCCTCCTCAGCCGTCAAGGTGCAAAGGGCCTCTGTGGCCTGACTTGGAACTCTGCCTGCTGAACGTGCGCTTCAAGGGGTAAAATCCTGTCCTGAGCCTGGAGGCTTCTGCTGATCGGTGGGAGCGAGTACTTATATCTCAGAGTGAAAATCGACAGTAACGCGCAGAGCCAAACAGCCTTGACTTTGGTTTACATGTTCTTCTCTTTATTTGGCCGGAGTCTATTTTAAGAAAGGAGAAATAACAAAAGCATTTGCAGCTTCCCCATCAGCTTTCCGAGAACTCGGTGCTGTTAATTGCCTGCCGTATCTGTCATTACTGCAGTTTTTTCTGGCGTATTTAGATAAAACTCTATACTCTAGTTAATTAGAATGATTAAAGAAATTAGGCTGCTTCAGGTCACCCTGCTATTACATTCGACAGGAATTTGCCATGCGTGCAAAACCGACGTCCTGGCTCTTTCTATTGGTGGCCAGATAACACGCCCCAATTTTCACAACTGTGGCTGAGTTAACAGGCTGAAGAATTGTACTTCAGGTGTGAAATAGAGGCTGCGTTCTCTAACACACTCCCTGGAAAACTACATAAATGCATTAGGGCAGGCAATTTGGGGCATGTTTGTACAGTCTCCTGGAGGTGGGGTGACACTTAAGGGGGAGAGAGTCTGAACGGGCACCTCGGGGAGGGCTGCCCACCCAGCCCGAGCCGTTAACCTGCGTTACGTTCTGCCCGTTTCCACCCAGAGCTGGCTTCACCCCTGGACGTGGCTTTGGTCCTCTGCACACTGAGGCTCTGTCTGGCCAGCATCGCTGGATGTCTGGACCGGCCAGCGCAGTTTTGGGCACCATCCTTCCTGTGCGCCCACCAAGCGCCAGCTCCGGGCTGAGTGTGACCCTGGGATCCCCTCCGCGACCCTCACATGTCATCGTCTTCGGACTGCAGACTGGGACTTGAGGCTCGGAGACACAGGCTGCCTTTCTGACGTCACTCAGTCCAGGAAGCGTTTGAGTGTTTGCTTGAACCAGTGTTCTTGTCCCCAAGCCATTGCCTCTCTCTGCCGTCAGACAGTCTGGACAGATCCCGCTTCCTCCACTAACCAGTTAGAGGACCCCCGACACCCTCTCAACCTCTCTGCACTCCAGCTTCCTGCCTGCGGGGGGGGGTAGCCGCCCTGGCCTCACGGGGGTGCCGTTGAGACCCAGAGTGGGGCGGCTGTGCTAGCTCGGACTGGCCCCTCTTTTTCCCAGCATCCTCTCCTTCCCGGGTCTCCGGGGCCCTGCAGGACACCGGGAAGAAGCAGGGAGTTCTCGCCATGGGATCTGATTGCTTCAAGGGGCAGGATTCAGAGACTCGGGAGAACTTGAACGACGGCCTGACAGGGGCCGAGGACACCGAGGTTGGCCGTGGGGTGACTACGGGCCGTAGACGGTCTTCCTACAGCCCTGCCTCCGCACCCGGCTCCCGTCACCCGCATGAGTCTGGGCCGAGGGGAGTCCTCGAGAGCCTCCCGCGAAGGCGCAGGAAGTGAAGCGGGACCGAGTTTCTCAAAAGGGCAGAACCTCTGCCCTTTCTCCGGGCCCTTAGGGTCTCGTGGCCGGAAAGGAGCTTGCCTTCGGGTGAGCGTGCTCTGTCCCCCGCATGCATGCACAGTGGCACAACCGCACGGCCTGGAAACACAGGCTGACTTAACCGGCACCACGGCTGCGGCCGCTTCCGCCTGCCCTGGATTCCTCAGAGGGCCGGGCTGGCCGCTGACGTGACAGGGAAGGGAGATGCGGAGGCGAGAAGGGACAGGGATGGGAGATGCGGAGGCCTTGCAACCAACCAGCTGGATGACCCCGGGAGTCCCGTGACCCTCAGGCAGTTTCCCAAGCCGAGAGGAGCAGCTCCGAGTGCACCACGAGCGCCAGACCCCCTGGCGTCCGGCCAGCACCTGCTGTTGGCTGCACCCTCCGCGGCCCGGACGCCTCCCGCCCAAGCGCTCCACGGGCATTTCATCCTTAAGCCGGCACCCCCATTCTACAGAAAGTAACACCTGCCCCATAAAGATTTACGTTCATAATAATGATGCTTATTTTCATGACACAAAATGAGGATTGGGGGCAGCTTTACTGCCTAGAGAAAAACATTTAGTGGTTTTTAGTCAGACAGGTGACGCCTCAGGTAACCACCAACTGCCTGTCACCGTGTTGGACGTCCCTCTTCAAGTGACACGTGCGCCCTGGATTAGCAGAGCAAGGACTGTTTTTGTGTTTAAAAAATACACTTGCTGGATCCTGGCATCTGTTCTGGCAGCAGGGTTTTCCGACCTTGATGCTTGACAGCCCGGCTGCTCTCTGCTGTGAGGAGCTGGCTTGAGGTTCGAAGCCCGGCCGCTCTCCGTGGTGAGGCGCTGGCTTGAGCTCTGCAGCTGCTGGGCAGCTTCCAGAAGCTCATCCACTAAATGCCAGGAGCAACAACCCAAATGCCTCCGGGCAGGGTAAACATACCCCTGACCGAAAACCGCTGCCTGGCATCAATGATCACCAATTTAGAAAGTGTGAAGTCTGAATGCTACGATAGATTTGGGAGAGTTTTGTTTGTTTTTAATTAACTTTTTTTTATCCCAACAAAAGGACATTGTCACCGTGTCTAAAAATGACTTCTTAAAAGCTTTTGCTTTCCTCTCATTCATCTGTCCCTCTGAGTGTGATTTCTCAGATGTTTGTGGGGGTCGGGTTGGGAAGGACGCGGTAATTAATCGAGGTCCTCAAATCCTTGGTGAACCGCTGAGGACACCGTGGCTCTGAGGACGGTGCCAGGCCGGTCTGTCTCATCGCGGGCAGACAGATGTTGCCCCTGATTAAATTTGAAGAAGAAAGAAAACACAAAATCTGATTATCTGCACAGAGTGGGTGCGCATAGATAATCTTATCCTCTCAAATGGAAGAATCGCTGCCCCAAGGAAGAAGAAGAAGAAGAAATGTTTGGCCGAAGCAGTGCTGTGTGACAGAAATTATTAATGATGCTGCCCGAGCAGGTGGCTGGTTACATTTTTTCCAGCTTCAGTGCATGACCCCAGCGGCAGCCGGCCAGTCCCCACCTCGGCCCCACAACAGGAGATTTAGCACAGCTGATGAGATGGAGAAGCAGGCACCCCTTCTATCCGCTGGCTGCCGGCCACTGAACATTCACCTGTGCTCAGAAAGGGCTGGGAAGTACCAGGGAGGCTGGTGGAGGGGGGAACGCAGATCCTTCAACAGAACGCCCACACCAGTGTATCCTGCTTATTTTCTCCCACTGACCTCATTTGTGTGACATTTTCTCTGCAGATGCATCCAGAGCCCGTGAAAGACAATTACAGTCTCTGGTCCCTGGTAGGGAACACGCTGGAGAAGGCTCAGGGTTGGCAGAAATAAGTCAGCTTGACCTGTAGGAGTGAATCTAAGCTTCTTCCCACTGAGAAGCAAAGTGCTGCAGAAAATGAATATCTAATCACAACGGTGCCTGGCACTGTCCTGGGCGCACACAAGTAAAGCCTGCAGAATGAATGAATGAATGAATGAATGAGAGCTAATCGGTAAATCGCCTGTGATGTTCCTTGAAAGGAAACCCATCTTATAAAAATAAAGATGAAGACAATAATGATAATAAATGTATCACAGGCTAAGCACCGTTGTAAATGCTTTAGATAACTCATTTAATTCTTATAGCAACCCTATGAGCCAAGGGCTATTATTGCCCCATTTTGAAGATGGGAAAACTGAGATACAGAGAAATTTAGTCACTTGTCCAAGGTTGCAGGGCTGGTCTCTGGCGTCTGTGCTCTCAGGCACACTCTACTGTATTTTCCCTATACTGTCTGATATTTGCTCCACTTAAAGGAGTCTGTGTTCTACATAAACAGTGATTGAACAGGTTTTTTGATTAGCGAGCCCTCCTTTTGCTTTAACACAATCAGGTCGGGAAGCAGAGCTGAGGAGAAGTCAAACACTCATTCAATCCCCTCTGGAAATTCATTTGGGAAAAAGCAAAATGTGAGTGAATGGGAAACTGGAGTTCACCAGGCTAAAATCCCATTAGCGAGCATCTGCAAATCCCTGGGTCAGAAGATGAGGATGTTTTCCGCAGAGGGCACCACCCAGATTCCAAAGCCTTGCCAGATTGCACGTTGAGGTGCTGCCTCAAGAATAAAGACCGGCCCCTCGGCTCCAGCTGGGCTGCAATAGTTGCTATTGAGACGCAAGGTGAGGGACCCTTGTGAGCACAATGGGAGACGCATGAGGCAGGAGCTTTATTACAAGTCTGGGGCTTCCGTGTCTATAAAAAGGAAATCAACCAGCTCCATAAAAGTTAATCTGTGATTAAGGGGGGAAAAAGTCAGTATATTTATAATTATCTGAGAATTAGGAATGAAAAATAGAAGTCTTCTTTATTTAGCTCTCTCTCCTTAAATAATGCAGCAAGGGGAGGGGTTTTTGGGGCAGTGTGTAATTTCACATAATTGGCTAAGGGAATTAGGACGCCGCATCCACTCTGTTTAATGACTGCCTTCTGGAGAGGGACAAGGCCTCCTGGTCGAGCCAGGCTGAGGGTCCCCAGAGCCCAGCAGGAAAATAGGCAGGAGCAAATGCCGGTGACAAAGGGCACAAACGGGAAATGTCTCATAAATTTGAGCCAGACACAGGGGCTGAGCAGCACGTGTGTGAAGGACCTGGTGGTGCTCAGGGCAGGCATTAGGTCAGCATCTCTCCACCCGGAGCCTCTAACGTCAGGGAGGGAGGAGACTCTCTCCTAAAAGGCTCTCCGTTGCCTGATTAGGCCAGGCCCACCCAGGCCAATCTGAGTAACTCATAAATAGAGACCTTCACTGCATCCTAAAATCTCTTCCCCTTTGTCATGTGACATAATGTGGCTGCCATAGTGACCTCCCATCCCCTTTGCCATATCCGCTGGTCAGAAGCAAGTCATGGGTTCTGGAAGCAACCTAAATGTCCACTGACAGAGGAATGGATATAGAAGATATGGTACATATATATATACAATAGAATATTACTCAGCCATTAAAAGGAATGAAATAATGCCATTTGCAGCAACATGGATGGACCTAAAGACTAAGTAAAGTCAGAGAAAGACAAATATTATATGATATTACTTACATGTGGAATTTACAAAATAGTACAAATGAACTTATTTATGAAGCAAACAGACTCACAGACTTTGAAAATAAACTTATAGTTGCCAAAGGGGAAAGAAGGGGAGAGACAAATTAAAAATTTGGAATTAACATATACACGCGACTACATATAAAACAGAAGACCAATGAGGACCTACTCTACAGCACAGGGAACTCTACTCAATATTCTGTACTAACCTATATGGGAAAAAATTCTGAAAAAGAATGGATATATGTATATGCATAACCGAGTCATTTTGCTGTACACCTGAAACAAACATTGTAAACCAACTCTACTCCAATATAATATGAAATTAAATTAAACTGAAAAAAATAAATAAATGATCCACATAAACACACAAAAGTCAGAGGTTCTGCCTGCCCTGAAAGGAAGCAGACTTGTACCAGGTGTGGTGCAGTGGGTGTGTCTGCCAGGCCCTGGGCCCCAGGTGGTCCTTCTGATGTGGCTCATTGTGACTTTGCAAGTGTGGCATCCCAGGCCAGGTGACTCCTCCTATGAGAGCGAGCCCCGGGCACCTTTCCACCACACACTCATTTAGTCCTTCAATTTCCACAGCTGACCGTGTGCTTATAAGGTGTCAGTCTACATCGGCACAGGATGTGAAGGTGGAGGGATCAAGGCACTGGCCCCCAGGTAGCTCCAAGTTGAGTTTGGGGGGTGGGGAGGATCCCAATCCTGCCTGCAGCAGAAGTCCTTAAGTTTCAGTGGGAGTTTCCCAACTTGGACTGGCTCATGGAAAAGCAATGTATTTGTTCTCATAACTCAGAAATTGAGGATGGACTGTCATCAGGCACAGCTGGATCCAGCACTTTTTGTTTTGAAAAAAATAATCAATAAACAAGCTCTTCTCAGTTCCTGCTCTACTCTAAGGCTGAGTCTCCTCTGTCCCAGGACCTTCGTGAACACCACACAAAGTCTATAATACTTTTCAACAGCCTGACTTCCAAAATGGAAACGGTAACATGCTCACCCACAGTTTCACGACTACAGGACAAAACTTGCCAACTGCCCAGCATGAGACATGTGATTCTCACTGGCCCCCCCACCAGCTCACTTCAGCCAAGTTAGTGCTTTATACTCTGTCACTTGCAACACTCCATTTCAAAGTACCAATTTATGTCATATCTCAGTATTTTTATGGACAGAAAGCCAATTCAATGTATGAGTGTTGTTACCAGAAATACATGCTTCAGGCATGGCTAGATCTAGGTGCTCCCATGTTGTCCTTGAGGCTCTATTTCTCTCTCTGTCTTTGCTGTTTTCCTCTGTAGGTAATTCTTTTCCCTCTTCCAAACAGGTTTTCTCCACGTGCCAAGGGAAAATGGCTGTGAAGCACTGGATAAAGGCCAGACTAGGGTAGACAGGTGCAGTATCTCAGGCTCAGATTTAAGGAAGGGCCCACTCTCAGGGTTTTGCAACACTAACCACCCCACACTTTGTGTCCCAGCTGCCCCCTCCCTTACCCCAGACCCAGCCCTGCACACGACCCATTGCTCAGCAGTCCTGGCAGAAAGAGCTCTTCCTTCTCACAGTTTGCATAGATTGTAAACCAGTTCCAGAAACAAGCTTCATAGGCCCAGCTGGGCCATGTGCTCCTCTCTGGAATGTTCCTTGCTGTTCTGGGGATGGCAGACCACTGACCAGTGTGGACCCCAGGGCCTGGGGGAGCCAGAGACTGATTCATGGTCCCTCAAGGATCAAATGGAATCGGGGAGGAGCAGCATCCTGAAGATGCCGGCTTGTCAGGTGAACAAAGCCCCCAACACAGGAGAGGCAAATCCTCAGGACCTCTGAGACTCCACGGGGCTGTGTGTGCACACGGCTGGCCCTCGGTCATACTCCGCGCTCCGTGAGTGCCAGCTGGCACTTCACGCCCCTGCTCTGCTCAAGACGGAGCCTGACACGGAGCAGGTGCCCAAGACACCTTTCCATGATACCCGGTCCACTCTGGCATTGCTAACAGGCTGCTTGTTTCTCTGCCCGGCGGGAAACCGTGATGACGCATAGCTGTGTCTGGCTGCATGTCTCCCTCGTTAGAGACGTGTGGTGTGGAGTGAGGGGTCAGGGATCCCAGAACACGTGTTCCTCGGGGACCACTTTCTGGGGACATGTGTGGATGCAGAACCAGGCCTCTCACTGCAGCCTCCAAGAGCTGAATGCTGGCCGGGAAATGCAGGATTCAGCATTCTTGTGTGGGAACACCAACGCCGCCCCTCCACCCTGGTGACATCTTTTTCCAGCCAACAAGAAAACTGGGAGAAAGCGGCAGAGGGTGGACAGCTGGCGGGGGCCTCTGCTCCCGAGCCTTCAGGTAAATGGGACAACGCAGGGAGGAAATGTCACCGCCAGCACGGCTCTGGGTGGGGCAGGTGAGGCCTGGCCTGTGTCCCGGGGGAGGCTCTCCTTCCTAATGATACCACGGCCAGAGCCCAACACAGGACAGGTATTGGCGGTGGATGCGAGCGCGGAGGCAGCAGGGCCGGGGGTGCTGGCAGGTGCACCTTTTATAAGCCAGGGTGGGGAGGATGCTTCTTGGGGAAAAGATGAGAGTCAGAGAGGTGAGTCTGCTCCACACCTGACACCACAAGGCATGAGCACCGGATGGGCTTGGCCCCTGCAAAGCGCAGAAGGCGGGCCGAGGCCCGACTATTAAAAGGCCAAAGGCTGACAGCCCCTCATAATAAACAGGGTGATGGCTTGAATTTTCGATGCACACCCTTGTAGACAAGGCTCCCAATCTGGGGGGGACATGGAGGGGCTTGTAGGGATAGCAGGGAGCAGGCAAGGCCAGGGAGGTTCCGAGGGGCAGAGACGGCTCGGAGGCTGATGGAATATTCTACGCCCCACACACCCGAGGGAAGAATGGCGAGGAAGGACTGAATGGTGCCATCTGGCCTAGACGTGGTTTTTCCATCTCAGAAATTCAGCTCAAATGCACCCTTTCTTCTCAATTGTTTTAAAGTCGAGTAAAGTTCTCACTTGTCCTGACTTCCTCACGTATGGTCCCTGCATACAACGGAGCGTCTCTCTTCTGCAGGACGAGGCTGCCGCCAGCTGTGTTAGCTGATACGACAAGAGGTCGTTTTGAGGTTTCTTTACCAAAGAGGTGCCTTGGTCTAAAAAGTCCAGGAAAAGCGGGTTAAGTGAAGCAAAACCAGTGTCTCCTCCAGGACTTGTCAGGGCCTTTACACACCACCGTGCACCCGAGCCTCTGAGCAGGCAGGGGCAGCCAGGCGTCTGCTTCAACTACAGAACACTTCTTTCACTGGACAGCCCATGAGACTTGGCTAGACGCTGTTTTATTTTTATTTTTTACTTTTTTATGACTGCACCTATGGCATATGGAAATTCCCTGGCTGGCAGTTGAACCGGAGTTGCAGCTGTCGGCCTACACCACAGCTGCCAGCCTGCACCACAGCCACGGCAACACAGGATCCAAGCCGCATCTGCAACCTACGCTGCATCTTGCAGCCATGCCAGATCCTTAACCAACTAAGCGAGGCCAGATATCCAGCCTGCATCCTCGCAGACACTATGTCAGGTTCTTAACCTGCTGAGCCACAACGGGAACTCCAAGATGCTGTTCTAGACATTTCCGACTGGACGGCCAAGAAGCTGCAGCCGAGGGCACCGGCAGGGACCTCAGAGCGTAAAGACAGGTGGAATTCCAAATGTCGGAATCCTTCAGTTCCCAGATTCCTGCTTTTCTCTGCAGGTTTAGCATCACCCAACTTGCAGCTGACAGCCTGGCTCATCACCACTAAGTCAAATAAAAACACCACGATTTTCCAAGTATTTCTGGTATGTTCTCAAGATACGATGCTGTTGCCCACGTTTAAGTAATAACAGTCAGATCCCCTCTCAAATGTTATTGCAGGGAAGATGTTTCCCGGTCCTCCTCTTGGTGGGGCTGAGATGACTATCAGTCTTTCTCAAACAGTCACTTCTTTGGCTAAAATTTATGACTGTTTTTTCCACAATCAGGGTCTACTTCTTAAGTCAGACCAAGTCTAAATTTTGCAGAAAGGGAACATGGGTGTTTCTTCTCTTACTGGCGAGACTGAACATGAATGTGAAGGCTTGGCTTGGATTTGTTGAGTGAAAAGACATTTGAGAAAACGGGGTCTGCCTGCGTCCTCGGAGTCCAGGACTGTTCACGATGCAGACAGGCCCAGCCCGTGCTCACAGAGCTGCCTCTGGGCCAGGACGCACCTGTGACTCTTCCTTGTGACAATGACAACGTCGTGAGCAGCTGCTCCTAAGCACAGACTGTCCAGCCGAGCTTAGGTGCCCACTGAACCTTTGTTCAGATGTTATGAAGGAGCTGCTGTCAAAGGAGGGCTGATGGAGGGGCCTGCCTGTCTCTGCCAGTCTCCAGTTCATTCATTCCACTAACAGGCCTGCAGGCTGACCCGACCAGGCCCTGGGCTCCACCCCGGGATGAGGTCAACAGACAGAGGGGCCCTCCTCCGAGGCCGGCGGGAAGACAAGCCGTCGAGGACTTACAATAACACAGGACCGTGCAAGGAGAGCCTTGTGAAGGAGGTGGAGGAAGAGCAGGGCACCCACGGCCAGGACCCGGGGCTCACGCAGAGGTCTGCAGGTGCCACGTTTGAGCCGGGGCAGGACTGGCAGGCCCCTGGTGCCCAGTGAAGGCACTGCCATTAGCCCTGGACAAACGGTTTTCCCCTGGGTGTCCCCTGCCCCATAGGGTCCTTCCCCATAGGGTCCTTCCCACTGGCAGCTGCTGGGCTTGGGGCTGGCCTGTCCGCCCTGAGGGTCACGCCGCCAGGCAGCCATCGCCAGCTTCCTCAGCCCTGTCGTTGGAGACACTGGCCCAGGAAGGAGGGCTGCCCTGGCTCTGCCACGCGCTCGCTCACTGCCACTCAGTCGCTTCCCTTCCTGCGCACCCAAGCATTCCAGGCCCGCCAGTGGGTAAAAGATAGCGGTGGAGGCCGACTGCCGGCGCCCTCGGCCCCTCGCTGCTCCGCCTGCGCTTTCTCCTCCTGTGCCTGAACCAGCTTCACTCCCGTTTCACAGAAGGGGAGACCGAGGCACCAGGCACAGCGTGCCAGGCGGGCGGGCAGAGGCAGCCCGGCTCTGAGCCCGCGGGCTCGGCCGCCACCAGCACTGCTTCTCATTTTGAGTGATGTTCTTGCAAGAGAGAAGCTGGGACCTGCTCTAACTGCTCTGTACGGAGGTCCTCCCCGCGGTGCCGTCGCCCCCAGCAGAGCCCGTGGGACCGGCTCGGGGAGGCTCCCGCCTCGCAGCCCCGCTTGCCCGGCTGAGTCGGGCCTTCTGCTCCATCCTCCGAGCCGGGCCCGTCCTGCCGCTCTCCCCGCGAGGGTCACAGGGTGAATCCCTCCGGGGACCGGCAGTGCCACTGGGGAGCAGAGCAGACACACCTTAAGGTGACGGCGTGGCGCTATGGCAGCGTGAGGAGGGTGGTCGCGGGGACAAAGCCGCCCCCCAACCTGTCCTGGTCCCTTTCTACTTGTGTGACAGGGGCCGGGAAAGCTACATCTTCCTGTTTTCCTAGGTAATCTAGAAACCCAGATTTTCAGGTGAGATTTTTTTTTTCAAAAACACTACAAATAAACTACAAATGCAACTGGCCTGGCGTCACGCAGGCCAGGAAAATCAGATCTGTGGGCCTTTTTTTTGGCCCAGCTGCTCCTGCAGGACCCTTGGCCTCACCTCCTTGTATCAAGCCCAGCAAGAGGCCGGGCCTGCATCACCCGAGGCCAAAGGTGGCTGGGATGTGTCACAAGAAAGAAGCCTCCGGCTTTGACCAGGACCAGAAGGTCAGCGCGGGGGCCTATTTTTAGGTGGCTGCTCCGTTTCTCTACCAAGAACAGGCGACAGGGGTCTGAATAAAGAGTTGTGCTGTTTCTGCCGCAGGAAACCAGGTCTGCCAGCCAGGCAGCCACAAGGTCAGAGTCCACGGCGGGTCACGGGGTTTATCATATTTCACCCAGGCCAGTCCCCCATCCATCACAGAGTTTCTGCAACATTCTTCCCACCCTGGGAGAACTGAGGGGGTCTCACAGCAGGTCGGTGAGATACCTTCTCCAGCAGGAAGGGACTGGGCGCTGCCCACCCGTTTGGGTCTCCATCTTTTATTTTTTTCCCTATTTCCAGAACTCATTTTGCCTTTAGTGGTTCCTTTTCTCTCTCTTCTGTAATGAAAAAGCAATAGTAGCAGTAGGTTGCCTGTAATATAAGCTTGTTTTGTTTTCAGCCTTTTTATTATTTAACCTGCACCCACAAGGGTATAAACCGATACCCCGTCACGTGGAAGAAGCGGACAAACCCGTGGATACAGCCAGGGGACTGTGCAGAGATTCCTGGGCAGGATTTGCTTGGCCTGGAAGATTTAATTTGCCAGACTGCTGGGCCCGTCAAAACTTTCCGCAGTAACCACTCGGGTCCTCATAAAGCCGAAAGAGCAGAGGAGGAAAATGAAATCCTGGATCAATGTCTCTGTTTGGAGACCTGAACTTATGTTAGGTTGAAAAAAAAAAAAAAGGATAGAAATCCAACCAGCCAACTGTACTTGTCACGCAGATTAGCCCAGGAAGCCGGGGCCCTGGTTTGTGACATTTACCAGGAGAAAGCAGGGGCGCCCGGAGCTCCGCTCTGGGGCTTTGGAAAGAACCCAGGATGGCTCTCTTTTTAGCTTCTGGTGGCCTCAGCTGCAATCTCGCATCTCCGCCCCACGCTGAGCCCCTGAAGGGAGGTAAGGACGCCTTGGGCAGGACGCCTGAAGGTCAAAGGACTGAGGGCAGCCAGCCCTGCCTTGTCGGTGTGAACTGACCTCATGCAGCCGGTGGGGACGGGCGTGGGCTTAGAGACCAGAAATGTCCCAGGTCTACCCTGCCTGTTCTGGAAGCGGTTCCCTGAAGCTGGATTGGGGCTTCGGTGCTGAAGGATTCATGCCGCCTGCCTGGCCAGGCCACGGCTCCCCGCTGCCCACCACCCCGTGCAGGCACCGCCGAGGACGCTCCTGGGAACTGAAAGGAAAGGGAAGGCACTGGGGGAGGGGATGGAAAGAGATGGACAGACACGGGACAGACCTGCACTTCCCTTGGCTTAAGACACAGTCGCCTGGGTTTACAGATGGGAACAAAAGGGATCAGCTTATTCTCACACACTGCGTGTGCCATTCAAAGTTTAAGCAGAAGCAGGCTGTCTGCATTGCCGCCCTCTCAAATATGTAATAGTGGCAAAGAGGAAGTGGTAAGTTTTCAGGTGGACTCTGGCACAGGCGCGTCAGGCTCAGGTCACGGGCGCATCACCAGGTAAAGACATCAACACCCCGCAGGCGGACACGATGCGCCGGGTATGGGGGGCGCGGGAGCTGCTGGGCCTCCCTCCCAACACGCGACGTCCTCTCACCGAGAGCAAACAGCAAACCCCAAACGCAGTACTTTCTACGAAATAACTGACCAGTATCTCCCAAAGTGTCAAGGTTACGAAAGATGAGGAAAGACAGAGGAACCACCCCACATCGGAAGAGATAAAGGAGACGTGAGAACGAGACATGGTGTAGGATCCCGGACTGATCCCGGAACAGAGAAGGGTTGATGCAAAACTCTGAAGGGCAACAGTTAGAATTCTGATACTCTAGTTGGTAGGACCACGGCCAGAATCAGTCTTCATTTTCATAGAAGTGACCCAAGATGTTAACAGAGGGGAAGCGGAGAGAAGAGTGGGGGGCGTGCCCTTTGAATTATTCTTGCAACTGCTTCGTAGGTCTACAGTCCTCTCAAAATAAAGTAACTTAGAAAAAAGAAACACTGCCCAGAGGTGCCCCCTGCATCACACAAAATACAGAAGGTGCAATAACTTGCACCCACGGAGACTCCTGAGCTTTCTCTGTGAGTCCCTGTCGTGTTTTAATCACGCACTATGAAGTCATCTGTGCCCCAAGGACAAGCGACCCCAGGCACAGCTGAATCTCATAAATAAACCCCAAACAGACGCGGGGAAGGCCGCTTGGATGCGCTGTGGCTCGGGGGTCTCAGCGTGCCCCACTGCAAGTGCTGACCTGCGTCCTCGGTGAAGGTGAAGATTTGAGACTGAGGGAGCTGGAGCTGGAGGTCCCCGCCGGCCACTGTGGTGCTCCCTGCAGGCAGAGGCGGGGAGGACCTGGCCACTCCAGGGTGGTGGCTCTTCTCTCTCCGGTCTCAAGCGGCCTGTTGTACAGACACAAAAGGGGCTCTTAGAGCCATTAAACACTTATCTTTGTCACGGCCTCTATGAGGCCAGGTTTAAAAGTCGAGACAGGGCTCTGTGAATGGACCCGGAGGTCACTGCTCTGCCAGGTGGACACTGTGTGGAGGATTTCACCCTACTTTCCACTGTAAGGTGGGGGAGGGGGGGCTCCCGAGCTGGGAGAAAACACTGACTCAAGGCCCTACAGCAAAGGGAATGTATCAGTCAGCTGTTGCCACCATGAGGCTGATGATGCTGCGTAACAAACTACCCTGGACCCAAATGGCTTAGCACAACCAGCCTCTATCTTTCACTCCTGTTTCTGCTGGTCAGCCTCAGTTGAGCCGACTCAGACAGAGGGCAGGTCCAGGCTGTGAGTTCAGCCCAAGACCAGCATTGAGGGCCATTTTTCTGGGACCCAAGAGAATGTGGCCAGGAGCCACGGTGGAGATGACCCTGGACAGCTCTGCTTTTTCCCTGTTCAGGGCTTTGCTGTCTGCCTTGTGGCAACTGCACCTTCCTTGCTTTCCATCTGGGGGAAAGCCCCCTGCCTGGCCCACACAGTCCCGGTGGGCTTCCTCGGCCAGGGCACTCTGTCCCGGCCTGGCCACGGCATGGGGGAGGTTTGCTGACTGGTGCAGGCAATCTGAGGGCACTTCCCCCCGGCCACAGTGGTGGGCTCAGAAGGGGGCACATGAACAGGGCTGGATGAAGTGACCTCCGCTCTGCGGTGGCTGCCAGGCTGGGAAGCACCGTCTGGGATGGTGGGGATGGGGTCCACCTGCCCAGCCCTCAGCCCCAGGGGTGGAAGCTGAGGGGTACAATGGGGAGAAAGTGAACCCGAATAACATCACTGAGCTCCGGATCCACCTGGGCCTGGCAGCTCCTGAGTCTGATGTTCCAAGTTCTGAGCTACAGTGATCCCTTCTTGCAGGAGTACGTTTTGCTCTTTTATTTTTATTTTTTGGGATACATTCACCCAAGTTTAACCAGCACACACCCATCAGAGAAGAGGGAAGGGGCTCCCCAGCAATGCATCTTTCCAAAGCACAGTTATTGATATATTTACATACATGAATCGCACCGCTGAAAGTCTACACTTAGATGAAGTCCAGTAAACTCACTGAGATGCTCCAGTATCACCAAACCCGCATGGAGACGATTGAGGAAAGTGCCCATGGCCTGTCTCGTCCCCCAGGAGGATGCCTGAGCCCTTTGTCACGTGTCCCTCTCTGTCCTCTCCCAGAAGAGATGCCCTTCCTGGAGCCAAGGCTTGGGGTCGGGGCTGGACCTGCCGTGTCTGGGGGAGACTGAGCCAACGAGACCCTTCCTCCGGATGGGATCGTGTCATCTGGAAGATCCCTATCACAGACCAATCTGGAAAAAATATTAAAACACTGGAATTTTTGAGAGGGAAAAGAAATTCCGCTTTTGGTCTAAAATCTCTCCACAGGAATTGGATCCTAGGGTTACAATACACTGTGGGGATCAGAGGCCTTTCTGCCTCGCATCATTTGGGCTTACTGAATATGCTCTGGTGAACGACGTTTGGGAACCCGGCCGAACATAACTTGAACTTCAAATTGGTGGCAGGATTTTGGACTGGGGTACACTATGGCCTTAGAGTCCATTTGGTCGATCGGAAACTGAAAGCAGACTTTACATTCCATTTGCAAAGCCCGTGCATGGGTGACCACCGGCAGAGGACGGGATCAGCAGGGGGCTGATGTGGGGGGATGGGAGTGGGGGGAGTGGGGGAGGCCGGATGCCAACCGGAAGTCAAAGCCCCTCTTTCTGTGTCTCAGGAGCTGGGATAAATGCAACTTCTTGCCTCCTTCCTCCTCCGACTGGCTTCCTCGGTTCCCCCCGCCCCGCCCCCATGACCAAGACACTTCAACTTGGTGCCCCCCACAGGTAAGGCCATCGCTGTCTTTACTGCGATGAGCTGGTTAGCGCCGGGCAGAACCCCATGAGGTCTGTGCTCAACTGTGGCCACCGGGGCTGGTCCCCAGGCAGGGCTGGGCTGGTCCTTCCTCCCTGAGGGGGGCCGCTCAGACACAGAGGCCAGCGAGACCTGCTCCTTCGGCAGGCCTGGGTCAGGGCCCGTTCTGAGAAGGGGCCTGGAGATGGGCCAGGTCCTCCGGAACGGGCCCTGCCCTGACCTCACTGAGCCAAGCAGACAGACGCAGCGGTGTAGCCGCAGTTCAAATCAGAGATAGAAAGAGAAGGAAAAATAGAAGGTGATTTGGGCCAGGCACTTCCCACCTTCGGAAAGTTGCAGAGTTTTCTTCTGAGAAGTCCAATTCTAGACAGTCCTTCCCCCGATGTCTTTAAGATTTAAAATTAGACTTAGCTGCCTTTCAGGAGCTTTGGAAGCTTTCACAAAGGCACAGTATTTCGGGTGACGTCCAGTGATGCGCCTCGCTCTCGCCCTAGACCCTGAGTGCGGGGACACTGAAATGGGAGTTGCTCTCAACTGTCCTGAGGACCCGCTCCCAGACTTAGATGATCCTGGGTCTGAGGTCCAGAAATGAGGGCCAGTGAGGCCCACTCGCCCTGCCTGGCAAGAGCTGATTGTTAAAATATTCAGGAATTCAGGAAGCCGGTTGTTAAACCACCTTTAACAGCTGTAAACGAGGTAACTGACACTATGAAACTGCTAAGTGCTAAAACTCACCTCTCCCTTTTGTATTCCACAGAGAGCTGGCTTACCAGCTCAGCACAGCACAGCACACCTGTCTCAGCCACCTGCTGGTTGCACCTACTAGTCATCCGCCTTTGGGTTAGTTGTTTGGCCCCCAGGCCTTAGTTTCCACGTCTGGACACTAGCAACAGTGGCATGTCATCTCGCGAGGTTTCTGTGAAGCCTTCCTGAGGTGAGGCCTGTGTTATTTAGCTCTTGGTGCCCGCGCAGCCAGTGCTGGTTCCGACGGAACTGAAAGCCAGCCGAGTCCTAGGATGTCACGGCGGCCCCTCGGAGGGGCAGCCGGGGAAGTGCCTTTGGCAGAGACGCAGACAGAGCCCTCTGAGCAGGAACGGGCAGTGAGGTTGGCGTTAGGGCCACAGAAACAACAGCCTCATTGAAAAGGAAGAGCTTTCCACAAACATAGACCGTCTGCCTCTATGCTTCCAGAAAACTCTCCCCTAAGCCACAGAAGTGTTTATAATTACAGTAACAAAAATGAGCTGGGGCAGAGATTGAAGTCTTTTTCGTGAAAGAATCACGAGCAGGAATGCTGTGTCAAAGGAGGGCAAAGTGCCCCTTTTTTGGTCACCAAAGTCTTGACAAAGCCCCTTCCATGCTCCTGGCTGGGGGTGCGGAGGGTGGGTTCCGTGCATGGAGCCCCTTGAGTTGTCAGCAAAGATGAGGGGCACTGAAGGGCGGAGGAGGGTCGGGAGCCCCAGAAAGTCCTCATGCTCTGCTGCCTTTGGGGAGCATGGTGTCCAGGTGTCCAGGCTCAGAGATGCTAGGACACCAGGTGCATGATGGGAGGAAGGCGAAGCCGGGGCCCCTGTGCTTGATCCAGATGTTCACAGTCACACCTGCGGGCCGGCTCTCCTCCAGGCCGGGCTCAGGGCCCTCTGTGCAGTCAGCTTGGGCACGGCCCTGAGGCTGAATTCGGATTTGATCCTTTAACAGCCTTGAGAGGGATTCAGCCCTGAACTTCAGAGGCTGGCACCTGCCTCTCAGGCTGCTGTGTTATCAGCGGAGTGTCTGGAACCTAGTGAACCGCACTCCGGCTTCTTCATCATTTTCTCTTCTTTCCTGACTCCCCCGCTCCCCGCAGCCATAAGGGAAGCGCGAGAAATACACAGGGCTGTTTTCCTCCCTGTCCCCTGGTCTCCTGTCCTTTCAGTAACAGGGATCTGTCCGTGGTTCTTGGAACCTGGTGGTGAACTGACTCCTGCCGCTGCTCCTGTCTTTGCTGCGATGTCTTTCTTAGGGGAGGCAGCAAAGAATCAAAGTACAGGAAGGGCTATGAAGGAAGCACTGGGATGCCGAGAAAACCAGGATGGGGACAGTGCGGGGCTGGGGGTCCTGTAGGTAATGGACGGAGGACATCTGAGCAGAGGATGCTTCAGCTGAGATGAGACAGATAAGAGCAAGGAAGGGCTGGGAGAGCAAAGAGCTGGGAGAAACACAGAAATACACACAGACAGAGACACACAGATCTATACACACAGAGACACACATAGAGAGACACGGACACACCCAGACACAGACACAGATACACACAAATATAGACACACAAAGATACACACAGAGATAACACACAGACACAGATACAAATACAGACACACCCACCCACACACACAAGCCAGGCCAAGATCCCACAGAACCGAACGCAGAAAAGGCATGACTGCAGGTCCCTGACTCTGGAGGGCGGCACAAGGGCACTGTTACAGCCTTCCTTCCTGTCCTCTTTATTTCTTAGAGCTTTATAAATAAATAAAACAAAGCGACAAAGATAAATAACTTGAAAAAGGGTCAGACTTGGCATATTTAAGGAACAGAAAGCCCAGCAAGGCCAGGGGACCAGGGTGAGTGCAGGCCTGATCCACAGATCCCGGTAATATATTACGTGACATGGCCCAGGGGTATCAGGCCACAAATAGGACCAGCCTGGGTTGTCAGGAGAGCCTGTGTAATCGTGGGGCCTTAAAAGTGGAGGGAGGAGGCGAGGAGGCCGAGAGGGTTGTGGGGGCGATGAGAGGGGGTCAGGGTGATCCGAGGTGAGAACTTCATCTGA
This sequence comes from Catagonus wagneri, assembly GCA_004024745.2. Classification (NCBI taxonomy): domain Eukaryota; kingdom Metazoa; phylum Chordata; class Mammalia; order Artiodactyla; family Tayassuidae; genus Catagonus; species Catagonus wagneri. The sequence continues at coordinate 759,690 of PVHT021183544.1, forward strand.
TTCGCTGGCTTTGAAGATGGAGGAGGGGCCAGGAGCCAAGCACCAGGGGCACCTCTAGAACCTGGAAGAGGCAGGAAACAGATTCTCCCCGGAAGGCGGAGGCCTTGCCCACCCCTGGATTTTTGCCAGTGAGACCCTTTTAGTTCTCTGACCTCAGCAGGCCTGCAAGATAACACTTCTGTGTTGTTGATGACACTAGGTTTGTGGTCGTTTGTCACAGGGGCCCCGGGGGCCCCAGGGTACCAGCGCAGCCGCCTAGTGCGATGAAGCTGCCCCGGGAAGGTGTTAACCCCTCAGCAGGGGCAAGTCTGACCCCGGGCGCAGGTGGAGGCCTCCTGTCTCGGGCCCTCAGAGCTGGGCGGGGCTCCGGTCCTCCGGCAGGTGGAGGCCGAGGACGCTGCTCCCACCCTGCCCAGCAGGACGCCCCACGGCAGCCAGCTGATCCAAAACCTCACCCGAGCTGAGGCTGAGACCCTCACACAGAAAACCAAAATCTTCATGCCAGCTGAGAAGGTGTGTTTTCAAAAGGATTTCTTAAGGGCACCAGCAGAGAACACGGTCAGCAGACTGTTTTTCGCTGCCAACCTATAATTTGTCCTGATGCCTGATGGCAACGGGCCTCTTCTCCCCACATGGGAAGCCGACACCTCACAGCTCCTTCGGTGTGTCCGGGATGCGTCCGGGGCGCTGTGCCAATCTGGCAAGAAGGCGCCTTCCCAGGGCCTCGCTGTGTACTGACAACTGGGGAGTCTGCCCATCTCTACCACCCTACACTGCCTCTTCTATCCGCCCTCCCTAAAGAAACTGGTTGACTCCCAGCACTGACTTGGCAACAAATTAAAATCTGAGCCACGTGACTTTTGATCCTGGGCGTACATAAGAGGGAAGATATTTTGCCGATCGTGAAGGTGAGCCTTGAAATGCTTGACACTGTGTGTCACTGACCCCTGGGCAGAAAGCAATTGCTCGCAGTCACACGTGTGACAGCCCTTTGTCAACTGCTCAGCTCAAACTGTGTTGTCTGCTCTGAACTTGCTCAAGAATGCCATTGCCAGGGAGGAGGTGCACCTTCAAAGGTGAGTCTGTACCTAAAATGATCGGCTGGATGCTTTTGCTAAACTCCAGGAAAAATAACCACCCTTTCATCTGCTCAGGGCCTCCTGGCATGTGTATCATTTAGAGGTGGCTCCAGATGAACGGGCCCCAAGAATCAGATAAGACCGTGTGGGACCTCAGGTTGAGGAAGTCAGCACCAGATCAGGAGATGAGGAAGAAAGATAAGTTCTCCACAGTCTGACGGAGGCCTCGTTTGATGCTGAGGTTCTGAGAATGGAGACACACACACACAGATGAAGGCACCTGTATGTTCACTGTGTGTGTACACAGTCACGTGGTGAATACACCACCAGGGGAAGATACCATTTCAGATACTATTTATTAAGGAGCTGCTCTGTGCACACCACATACATCTCCTCTCTTCCACACGAGAGTCCTTGAAGCTGGAGATCAGTGTCTCTCCTGAGAAAAGGAATCTGAGCCTCGGCTCACCGCTCCCTGTCACACAGCAGCGCAGAGCCAAACAGAGGGGAGGATCCACATGCCCTCCCTCCATCAGGCCAGGCTGCAGAGAACCCAGCAGTCTTAACAAACAATTTAAGAGCTGTACGTAAAAGCTAAGTGTTCTGGTTAAGGCCAGGACTTTGGTATCCAGCCTCGATTCACCTGAATCTTAAAAATATTTTTGCTTGAGCTTGGATATATTCTAACTGACTTGGTTGTGTTGAGGGTGTCATGAATTGCCCCCCTTGCATCTCGGATTGCACGAGCACCAGCACAGCCCCCCAGTCTCAAGTCCCTCCAGAAGTGGCTGACAATCCCAGCAGGTACACCATGGCCAGGTACAGACTGTTTCAGCAGTGTGTTCCAGGATGTTCCACAGGAGGTGAAATGATAAACAGTGGATTGTTTGGGATTCTTCCTTACTAGGGAATACATATTAGTGCCTGCTCTGAATTCAGCATCCCTTGTGCCTCTAGGTCATAAAGGTAGTTAAGCAACTTTGTGGAGACAAATGTACCCCCAGACCTCAGGCTGAAGGGGAAAGGATGGTGTGTGTGTTTCTCAGGGGCGCCGTGAAAGGCTGCAGCTCATGGCTGCCTAATGACGTTGATGTTTTGTTTCCTGCAGTTCTTCCTGGGTGGGAGAAAGACCCTGGGGAGATTAGCTCTGCTCTGCTCTGAGGCTCTTGCGCCTCCACCGGCTGCTTGATAGTTGTGGTTTTGCTGGGGCAGGATTATGCTGGAACCCTGGAAGCCCTCCTCTGTCTGCAGAGCTCATTAGAAGAGAGAAACTGCTTCCAAAGTAGCAAATGACAGATCTCCTTCATCTATACAGGTGCCAAAGGAGCAGGTCAACGTGCGATGCTCCTGTTTGGATTAATCACAGCAAATGCCCATTTCGGCATTCACCTGTCACTTACCAGCAACAGCTACACCAGGCATTATTTCATCATGTAACTGAACTACGGCCACCCTCTCTGCCCACAGAAACATGACGATCTGGTTCTTTAACAAATATCTGAAGGTTTCGGCTGCCAACAGATATTGATAGATTTCAGAGCTCCTTTCCAAAATCGATACCAGCGTGCGGCTGGGACTCAGGCTTTGGATCAGAGGGAGCTGATGGTCTGAACCGCCCTCTAACAGGCTGGTCGCCGGAGACCTGGGTGTCTCTGTGGAAAGATGTGCCCAGCCCACCCGCCGTCACAGTTGGTCTCGCAAAGCGCTGTTTTGGGGAGATCTGAGAGGCTCCCAAGAAGAAAGCATTTATGAACAAAAGAGAACCTTCTCTCTGGTGGATCTTCATCGTCATCTTCCTTATCACCTACGCGACTTAAATTGATGATGTTTAATGAGATCCACATCGTTCAGATAGAATTCAAGCTGTGATCCAACACGGCGACACCAATTTAGCCTCACTAAACCTCCCTCCTGACTTTTTCTTTAAGTACTTCATGCCACATAAATTAGACTGCCATTGAGATAATTGGATTCTTGTGGCTCTTAATTTTTCACAGATACTCTATTTTGAAAATAAATCGTGAACCATCATCTTTGAAATGTAAAATTAATTTACATTGAATATGCTTTCCTACTTCAAAGTATGCATACGTCTTCATCTTTAACAGGTAACTGACAGCTCCCTCCTCTGCCATCGGAACTACAGGTTCAATCCAAAGTACTCATGTCATCCCAAAGCAGCCAGAATCCTTTTGACTTTTCGTCAATCATCTTTCCAGAAATGAATATGTCCAAACACTCAGCAACTTTATAATCAGTTGAAACCGATGTTTCAAAAAGCATGCTTTCCATTCTGCATTTGCACTGAGTGTGTGAATTTTGAATAGACAGAACATCTCAATGACCATTCAATATACATGAATAGGCTCCTCTGATATATAAAGAACTCGATTACATGTTTCAATAAAGAAAAAAAATGTGCCTTTCTCTTTCAAAAAATCTATCCTTTTTTTTTTTTTTTGCCTGTAGGTAGCATAAATATTAGCACAAAGCAAACAGCTGAGATGCACTCCTCTATTGCTTTTGATTATAAAATGCTAAGGCACACCCGTCCCCAAGTTGCTGTGAACCCTGAAGTATCTAATAGAAAGTACTGATGTTACCAGGGAGGAGAGGAACATAAAACAATGTACCCAATGTCAAGTATAAACTCATTACCCCAAATTCATTTCCTCTGCTTCCCACCTTGCATCACCCCCATCATTCTTCAGCAGGCAGACAGGACAGAAGGAGAGACACTCAATAAATAAAGTACAAATGCATTTCGCAATTACAAAATGTTAAATAAAGCACTACTCATTGTCAGGTGACGGCAAGGAGGCATGGGGGTGGGGAACACAGCAGGAGAGGGAAGGACAACGAGGCTAGGTTCTCCCCAGTTTTTCTGACATCCTCCCAGTTGACATTAAACTTCCGTAGAGGGGCTCTTTGTGAGGTATTACGGTGCATGGAGTGGAAACGGGATATGTGTTGCGGGGTGAGCCTCTGGAATGACAGAGGCGATGCTTTGCCGTTCATTGGCCCCCGGCCTCTGTGGACTTCACTCACTGGCTCGGCTCTTGGGACATCGATCTTGGGTGCCTCCTTGCTGACACAGAGGTCATTTGATTGGAAGTGACATGATGCAGACCAGGAACCACACACAACTCATCTTGGCTCCTATCAATCTACAGAGCTGTTGACATTTTAAGAAGCACACGAATCATCCAGGAATCTGTGTACAACGCACCTGAAGTTTAGCGGATCCAGGTGGGACGCAGGACTCTGCCTTCCTTCCTAAGAAGCCCCCAGTGATGCTGAGGCGGCTGGCCTGGGCCTCTTTCCCAGGGGTGAAGCCCTGTAGCACAGAAGCATCTGAGTCCATAGGGAATGGGGTCTTATCTCAGGTCACAGGTTTTCACCTGGATATTTGTCACACATTTGGTGAGTCTGTAGTGGAATGTGAGCATGGCCATAAAGCAGCAAAATGGCCAAGGACAATTTTAAGGATTCAAGTTACAGGTAAATCAATGTCGTCGCCTCCACGCAATCGACTTCTGTAAAGAGGAGGGTGGATTTACAGTCATAGTTTGAGAACATAGCTTATCATTCATCTGCTCATTTAGACTTTCTTCCGAAGCCCCCTCTATGAGCCGGACGTGCTGACTTCCGCGGCTCTTCTGTCAGTAACCCTCCGGGGACCGCGTGGAGACGGCAAACCACAGAGGGTCCATGTCCTCACAGAAGCCCCCGGGGCTTGTCCAAGGCCGCAGTGCCCACGACAGTCCTCTATTTAGGCGCAGGGGCCAGTGGCAGTGAGGGGCGAGCTCGCCCCCACCCTTACACCGTGATTATGGCTGTCACCGTGCCCTCCCTTTCATCATCGTCATTGCTGTTGTTTGCAGCGTATTTCTCTTCTCTAGACTGACACAGCAACACAAACCCTCAGAATACACACGGAACCAAGAAAGGACGGTGAGGGTGAACTGTGTGCTACCGGGGAGTGACACAGGATCAGGTCAGCTCTATTTCATCTGCCCGCTGATGAGCTGGGATTGCCGGGGTTCCATGTTACCCGCCCCCCACGGGACACCACTGACCTCTCTCTTGGTTCGCTGCCACGGCCACTTTCTCAAACCTCACTGAGCCGCTGCAGAGGTCACCGTGGATGCCTGCGTGAGAGTTCCCTCCCTGATTGAGAGGAGTGGGGAGTCCACTGCTCCAGCATGGAGCCAACTGGTCTGCGATGCACTGGATCAGTGTCAGAACTCAAATCACTGCTCTTCTGCCTTTTTTCCCTGAGGACAGCCCTTCCCCGAGATCTCCCCATGCCTGACCTTCACTGGACCTTTAGTTAAAAGGGGCGTCTGTTGTCAGTGATGAGGACTTGCTGACACTCTTCGGTGACATGGCTCACGTTTGCTTTTCAAACGCCATCACTGATGGTCTTGATGTGTTTTTCCATTGCCTGTGTTACTCGGTGGTGTACAGTTCAGCCTGGAAGCATTCCTTTGACTCTCTGATGTTTTCAAAGGTAGAAACAAACCCCATCCTTTTTTTTTTTTTTTTTGCCTTCTTCACAGTGGCAAGCGAGGCTGTGATGGCTGGTGGGAGCAAAGATGGGAAGCAGAGAAGGTCCCCTGACCTTCACAATGCAAGCGCGAAGTGCAGCCCGAGCCCATCTCCATTCAGGACATGAACTTGGGTCACAACACACTGGCCAAGTCTCTTTCGCTCGTCACTCCACGTCCCCTGGCCGTCCACTGAATGCAGGCACTTGATGGCCTGTTCCAAGCGCGTCCCCACAGCCAGTGAGAACCCCGCCATCCACACGGAGCAGCCAGAGGGGCCTCTGGTGTCAGGGGATAGAGCCCTCCTTTTTGGGGTCTCAGGAGGGTGTCGGGAAAGCAGATGGAGGTAAAGAAGGGACACGGAGGGGTCTCCCCCCAGCCTGTCAGGAGGCCGGGTTGCAGGCTGCCCGCTGCGCTCTCTGGAGCTGAGGACCACACCGGTGAGCGGCCCGGCGGTGCTGGGGCCAGGACCGGGCCTCAGGGAGGCGGACCTTACTTACTGTCAGTGCGGAGTCAAGCTGTAACATTTCTGTGCTTGGAGCTAATAATATTATACATGTATTTATAATATGGTTGGTATTTTAATTATGGGTTAACAATGATGCTCGCACATACTGCTGCTTAACTGAAGAAACTGCTTTATGATAGGTAGTGTAGTATCAATATATTGTTCAAAACAATCCAAGCGGGCTGAATAAGCGCCACAACATTTGGTGTTATTTGGGGGAGGGCAGTGATAAAGTGCCGCCATGACTAATTCCGCGCACGACCTTGGGCAAACCACTCAGTGCTCTGGGGGGTCTCAGTTCCCTCAACTATAGAGTAAGGGCTGGAATAGATGACCGCCAAGAATTTCTTAGAAGATATTCATTCTCTCTTAGCTGGGGAAGCCTCTAATACTAAGGGTGATGTTTATTTGTTAATTTATTCATCCCGTAAGCATTAATTAATCGAATGATTAATTAATTTATTAAGGGCACCTACTAGCCACCAGGCCCTCTGCTCCGTGCTAGAAATGGAAGAGTAAGGACAGGAAGACAGAGTGGATACGAAGACCACTCATCTTAGTGGGATGGCGGCTGCTGGCCCGGAGCCCCGCAGCCAAACACCCTCCCCCGACAGAAAGCCCCCACCTGCCCACATGCTCCAACCTGCTGTCAAGGCCAAAGGCTTGGTTCTTAACCAGTGTGCATTCCTGGGAGTGTAGGAAGCAGATCAGCCCCTTAGGTAGAGATTTTCTTAATGTTCCAGACAGAGGGCAGTGGCTCTCAACCCTGAAGGTACCGTGGAGGCAGGGGGTAAGAAAAGAGACACTGGCAGCATCATTTATACGCCGGCAGTGATTGAACTCGCGACTGAGAGGTCCTGCTGTGCTCAGCTCTGAGATCCATGTTGAACTTGGCACCCACAGCCATTGCCTCGCATATTTGCTCCATCTCCTCTTCCCCAAAGGTGCTCTGGAGATGCGTAGATTTCAGTGCTCCACTCTCTTTCCAGATTATTCCTTTACTGCTCCCATCCTATCATGTCAGGCAGGTCCTGTGTAATTCCCGTTTAGCGGCTGGGGAAACTGAGGCTCGGGGCTGAGTTCGTAGAGTTAGGGATGTCTGCTGCTGTCCCACAGTCTTACCCGGGCGCCGCGCTCTCAGCTGTTGGCTAAAGCTGCTTTGTTCTTCCTCTGAAGGACCGGCTTACGGAGAAGGAGCTAAGCCAGCAGGTAGAAGGCTCCAGGGAAGGGAACTCTGTGGAAAAAACCCCACAATTTTCACTGCCTCGGAGATGGAGAAAAATGGAAGGTCCCCAAGTAGTATTTAAATCCATACACAATGAGTTATTGACCATGTAATTGGAGTAAATGCTCAACACGGGAGTAGAAATTGTAATTAGGTCTCTGATCCCTCTGAATCCCAAGGAGAGAGAATGATGTGAAGGCTGAAAGCAAAATTCCAGGTCGGACGCAGTTTCTGCTGACCGTCCCCAGGTGGGCAGGCAGAGGGGCCATCCGCTTCTCCTCCTTGGGCAACTCACTTCCTCGCTGCCTTCACGAAACTAGGTCGAGCCCTGGGCAGACGTAAGGAGCATATTAGAAGCAGTAAATGAATATCCTGTCAAGTGGATGCTGATTAATGCGTTCTCATCACTTGATGCAGGCAGATGAAATAGCCGCAGACTGAAGTCAACTGGGCACCAGGCAGCCACATGGGGAGAACAAAGGGTGCATTAAAATCTATTAGCAAACATTCCACGAAATCGGTATGACTCCACTTGTTCTTTCTCTTACTTGAAGAGGCCGCACAGCCACTTCTGACATCACCCCATAATTGCCATAAGCTCTGGCAGCCCAGGCGGGTGGCGAGCACACAGTGGGCACTCAATACACATTTGCCAAACGAATTGTGCTTATTATTCTGTTCAAAGGGATGCTGTATTGATTGCTCCAGCTTCAAGAATCGAGGAAGGCGAGCAGCTTATTAAAGGCAGCACAATATCTGCAGAAATTTCTGCCTCCCTTAAGGCCCGGTTTTCAAAGTTTTTGCTGCAAATAATACAGCTATTTAAGCCAACAGCAAATATGAACAGTGGCTGCTCCCAGCTCAGCTGAAGCCAAAATCATTCGTGTGCACTGTATGAATTCTTAGGTTGTTTACAGGCCCACGTCGTGGTATTTCTGGCTTAGATCTTGAACAAACAGCATGAAGAGGAAAGGGGACTCCTGTACTGAGAGTTACCACCTAAGTCTCCTCTGTCCAGAATCCTTCTCCAGGTCCTCCTGCCTCTGCTCATCGCTCCCCATGCCCACGTGACCTCCTACTATGTGTGTCTGCCCCACTCAAGGGCCACACCAACGTGTGAGTTTTGCCCTTGCTCGCCTGTGGGTTGGTGATGACGTGTTGTGTGCTAAACCCGACCTGCCTCCTGGTTTCCTGTGACCTATGAGCCACAGGGGTGATTGGTGGTACCCGGGTAACAGACCTCAGGAAACACCCCGGACACCAAGGCTCAGGCAAGCCTTCCCTGGTCGGCAACGCTTCATGCACCTTGTCACATCATTGCTGGAAAAAGAAAACGCTCTCCCCGACTCCATTCGGGGAACACACCTGGGCACCCACGACTGGTCTCTTTCAGGCCTGCCCCAGGCACGCCTTCCATCAGCGGATCTTCATCTGCGTCCCTGCATTTTGATAAGCCACAGCCGTGAGCGCAACAGCAGTCCTGGCTCTGCCAGTCCTCTAAGGAACTGACCGACCTGAGGGTGGTCTTGGGGGTCTCTGGACCCAAGAAGGGTTATTGGTTTGATGGTTTTGTTGAAACGTGAGGTTAACAACGGTGAATAGTTACCTCTGCCACGGACGCCAAGGTGAAGGTCCGTGTGCCCTCATCCGTCCTCGTCCAGCTGCCTCCTCCTGGTGCCTACACTGTGGGAGGAAGGGTGTGTGGCCTTTCCTCAAACTGTGTTATTTCTGTCTTTGCTGTTTGGAAGGACATACTGGCATCTCCATTTCAAAGCTGAGGACACGAGAGCTCAGAGCAGTTAAGCAGCCCACCCTGGATTTCAAAGTCAGCAAGCAGGAGAGCCAGACAAACGCAAACCCGTTTTGTTTATATTGTCACCTACAAATTAACTTCCAAAGTTCCCCGGAGTTTCTTACATAAAAAGTCATCTTCAGTCTTTTTATTAAAGACTTATTTGACCAAGTGCAACGCGGAGAAGATCTGGAAGTTCACATTGGAAGAGGTTTGAAAAAGCCAGAGAAAAAGTACAGTTTTCTGTTCCAGTTAGAATTGCATGCTAGAGTATATCGGTACCAGGTCACTGTGACCCATAAAACTTGGCTCTTTTTATGTGAAACTTTTTTTTTTTGGGGGGGTTGTTTTTCTGGGAAAGACTTTTTATTTAAAAAATCTAGAAAATGCAAGCGAAGAGAGAATGGACTATTCACCTATAGCTTCCTGTAAGGCAGAGGCAATCAACTTCATGTTTTGGTGCATTTTGCCCAACTCTCTGGATGAGAAAGAATAATTTTTGATACAGTTTTCTAATTTAAACGAGGGTTCACTGACTATGAGAGTTGTCCCCCGTCCTGGCTGCAGAACAGGGCCAGAATCTCTGGCGGCCAGCAGGCTCTGGATGACCTCAGCATGTGAACTGTCCCGCTGGCTCCAGCAGTGACCCAAGTGACCGTGATGTGCTTAAAACACAGATTTCTTCCAGTCTCCGGTGGAACCTCCAATTGTTAAGCCATCTCTTGCTGTGACTGAAGTTTACAAGCATGTAACACTTTCAAGAAAACATATCTGGGCAGGTGTATTTCATGAGCAGATGGATGTCAGAGACTGTCTAGGTGTCACCCCACACACCGAAAATCCCTGTTTGGGTGTAAGGTTCTTTAGATATCCTTTTTTTTTTTTTTTAATAATAAACTGCAGCTGCTGCTGTATTTCTTTCTGGCAGGAGTGTGGTGGGGCAATCTGAGACCATACACATTTGTGTTTGCTTTGATGCAGCCAAACATTCTCCTTCTAAACCCTTCTCTGCACTTACCATTTTAAATGCTCACCAAAACATGTCTAGCTTTAGCCCATCGTGACCGATTTTCCTTAGGATATAGAGAACGGCCGTCGCCTGTATTCTGAGATATTTATCACATTTCCAGCAATTTTTCTGTAATTATGTTATTGATGATTAACTCTGTTTTCATAGTTCTGGTATTTTCCTTAGAAACAGCTATAGTTCCTCACATTGGTTTTCTTATCTATAATTATCCACTTTATCTTATCTCTTCAACATTCATCAGCATTGTGAAGAGTCTCAAAATCTTCCTGAATTTCTGGGTGGGACCTTGTGCCCCTGGGTTCCTGGAGGGTACTGACCCACCCTCACCGAGGGGCCTAGCTTGGGAATTCAGGCAAGTCCTGAGGCAACTCAACTCACACTTTAAAACAATCTTACCCTCCAAACAATAATAGAGACTCGGGTTCTATTCTATAATAGAAGGATTATTTCCCTTAGGCACAATGCAGAGTGCTAATCAGATGATGTAAATCATTTATTCATTCTATAAATATTTATTAAGTGCCTTGGACATACCAGTCACTTTCCTAGTTCTTGGAAGAGAAAAATGAAACACAAAATCCCTGATCTCGTGGGAGAGACCGATGATAAACAGGAAGAGTGAAGGAAGTTACGGAGTGTGTCACAGGCGCCCGGCACTTAGGAGCAAACTAAAGATGTGAGGAACTGAGGTCCGGGGGAGGGCGTGTAGGTAACGGACTTCCGGGGTGCAAGCACATCTTCTCCCCTGTTCAGTTACTGACACTCGGGAGCCCATACCGACACGTCTGAGCAGGTTTCATGGGCAGTTACATATTTCAGGCGCACCGGTCACTGCAGAAGCGATCTAGTTCAAGGCCGTCACATCCTCACCTGTCTGGTAAAGTGAACGACCTTCTGAGCAATTTCTCATCCCCTGGATTACGCCCAGCCCACCCTGCCAACTTCCTCCGCTTTTAGCAATTTGTTTCTATGGGAATCTGCCTTTCAGTGGTTTGAATAACACAAGCCAAGCATAAAACAAAGACCAATTCCAGCAGGTCCTCTTCTGCCTTTGAGCAGCCCACCACTCGGAAACTTCATGTTTCCCGGGTCAGCGTCCACCGGGAGCAGCTCGGAAGGGGACGTGAACGGTCAACACCAAGTATTTCAAAGCCTCTTAGAAGGAACATGCATTTCCCCAAGAGTCTGGGACCTGGCACCACACACTCATTTTCCCCACGGGGAGGGTGGTGGGAAGAATCCCCCCGCCTCCCCGAGAGTGTCCTCAGCCACAGCCTCAGCCCCAGAACCACATCACCCAGCACGGCAATCGGACTTTGCAGATTTGATTTCATTGAAAATCTTGAGATGAGAGCATGTCCTGGATGGTCTGGACGGACCCAAAGTTCTCACAAGGGTCCTTAATGGGAACGAGGGAGGCAGGACGGTCAGAAAGGGAGGTATGGGGACGGAGGCAGAGGTGGGGTGATGCCCTGTGGACTGTGAAGACGGAGGAAGGGGCCACGAGCCAAGAACACAGGCACCTGCAGAAGCTGGAAAGCCGGCCAAGGAACTCTGTCCCTAGAGTGTCCAGAAGGGCCCAGCGCTGCGGACACCTCCGTCCTGCCCCAGGAGATCCGAGCCGGACTCCTGGACCCCAGAACCGTCAGATCACTAACTCCTGTTATATGAGCTGCCGAGCTGGTAGAATTATTTTCAGCAGCCACAGAAGGCTAACACAGGGACCGCCGTTGGGGTTCCCCTCTAGCTGCATCAGGGCCACGGAGCAGACTTGTCCGACGGCTCTCGAAAGGCAACCTGGGCCCTGGGCCCTGAGCCCGTCCCGTGGCCGTGGTCTCAGCGTGGTGCCGTGGGGCAGGGGCTGGGCTGTGTCTTGTTGAAGGCTGTATGCCCCGTGTCCAGGCCGCATGCTGGTATTTGTAGGGTGACTTGAGCGAGCTTAGACCCACAAAGGTTCTGTGTCAGGAAGAGGTGTTGGGAACCGGTCTGACTTGATGCCATGTTTGGGGCCTGGGCCTGAGAGAAGCCCTGAAGCTCTGAGATGCCCCTCTGCCGGAATCTGCCTTGGAGAAGCCGCCCGCCCGCACCTCTGCGAGATTCCGGTGGCTCCAGAGGTGCAGCGTGGGGCTCCACGCCCAGCCTCCCCCGCAGGAGGTGCCTTCCAGAGTCATTAGGGAGCCACCACTTCACATCCTCTTCTTCCCTCCCTTCCTTCTGAGTGGCTGGGAAAAGCAGACGTGGTCTCAGGATGAACAGCGGCTAGCTGATCACAACAGGACCCTCTGGCCTCTGACATCGCTCAAGGCGAGAGCTCCTGATGGAGCAGCCGGGACGGCACGTGGTCCTGGGCTGATGGCAGACACGTCATTCCACTGAAGACAAGGCCTTCCCTGCCTCTCAGGCTTCCTCTGCAGCCGAGCCAGTGGCCTGTGTGGGCTCCGAGGGGCCATTGTTGAGAAATGGCCATTCCGGGTGAAAACCATAGAAGTTTCCATGGTCCAGACTCCCAGCTCCTCCCGGATGCTGGGGCAGAACCAAGATGCCATTCCCACTGACCTACTCTTTTTCCTTTGCCCTTCCTTCTGCAGAGAATATACTAGAAACTGCAGCACAGCCCAGCGCCCGCCCATCCCGACCACTCCAGCCAGATGTCCTTTCTCTTAAGAGACAACCTTTGGTGACAAGGGGGTAACACACCAGCTGTATTGGGAGATTAAGTCTTTGTGCTGGAAGAATGATTTATGCTCCAATAAAGCCAAACAAAACTTAATTGCGAAGGATGAGACCACCAAAAATTATGTTCACAATGAAAACCAGGAGAGAACTAATCACCCCAGTGCAGTGTTCCATTTAGCTATAATTCTACAGTCAATTAGTATTCTGTTTAATTGTACAATTAATGAACATATAAATTAAATTCATAGCTTATTTCTACTACTAAATTACTTATTTGAATTGCCTCTCTTTGGAAAAAAAAATAAGAGAGGCAAGGCACACATTATTAAAATGACTCGGCAATGCACATTTTGGGCACGCCTTAATTGTAAAACAATTACTCCGCTATTATGGTTGGGATGCTGCTGGTGTGATCGGGAGCTGAATAATTTAATTTCCTCTTATCAGATGAACAGGTAATAGTTTCACTGATGGACACAGAGTTCTCCAGGCTGATCTCAACTTCCTGTTACCAGATCCCACCCCGCCCAGCAACTATAAATGTAGCACCAGAGGCAGCATGTCTGATCTGCCCTGTGGGAGGCACAGCCGGAATTCCCTTGGGTGCACCCCTCTCCTGGTAGGTGGGGCTGAAACTGCTGATGAAGAGATGCCAGGCAGCCTCCCCAGCCCCCGCTGGCCACCAGGTAGAGAAGGAGAGACAGTCACAGAAAAAAGCAAACTGCAGTGGCTCCCATCCTCTCTTCAGCCCCCAGAACGTCCTTCTGCAAGAGCGCCTGGAGGTCCCCAGGTGTGCCGCTCACCTGTGCTCCTGAGCCAGCGCCGCTGTGGCTGCGGCTCCGTCTTCACATCCATTGAGCCTCTGCTGGCACTGCCATCTTTGTGCAGCCCTGGTTCTCCCAGGTGCTGCAGCACCGAAACTTTTGACATTCCAAGGGTCAGTTATGTCCTGGAGTGGGGCGGGGAGGGTTCTGTCCCGCTGCTGTGGCACATGCAGAGGGGCCCGAAGTCCTGCAGAATCCAGCTGAGATCACCGGTCCTGCCGTAACCCATCCTTCCTGACTTCCCAGCCAACACCCCACCTGCCTGGACACCCGGCACCCAGCCCCTCTCCTCCAGCGCTTCCACCAGGAGGGGTCTCCCCCCGCAGGAGACCGCTTTGGGGCCTCAGGAAGTTTCCGACCCAGCTGTCCTGCCTGCCATCCAGGCATCCTTCCTGGGTTTAGGTTCACGCCATCAGTTCAACCCTTGCTACACTCCACTGTGAAATCCTGTGATCCTGGGGACGGGGGGTGGGGCAGGCAGGCTGCCTGGGTTCGAATCCCAGCTCTGGAGCTGTCCACTGTCCATGCACGTGACCTTGGGCAAGGCCCTCGGTCTGTCTCAGCCTGGCCTCCTCGTGGTTTTCCTGAGATCCTATAAGATTAAAGGCGCAAGGGCTTGGAGGAGCTCAGGACCGTGCTCAAAAGGGCTCCTACTGTTGTGCAACTCGACTCTGCCCAGACTATGGCTACGTGGTGCTGAAACGCAAAAACCCTAACAAACCAGATGACTAAGGTGACGGATGCGAAGCCCTGCTGGGGAGCTTGAAACTAGACCATGTGGGGATGAGAGTGCTCTGGAAGCCAACGGCCAACCAACAGTTCTCCTGAGATTTGCCAGTGCGGCTGTGTGATCGATTTGGTCTGTTTTCCAGTTTGAACAGCGTCTGAATCACCTGATACAAATAGAAGCAACAGTCCTGGACTGACTGGCTGGCACACACGGGTTTACACATAGGGTGGCCCAGTGCTTCTGAGAACGGAGACCCAGGCTTGGAGCAAAGAGTTTCACTGATGCCTCCAGGTAGGCGTCAAGGTCAAAATGCCACCAGACGAAGTCAAACAGGCAAGCAGGGCGCTACTCAAGACTAGCGCAGTCGAGGCTGAACTCAGCTCCAGCGACACCAAAAGCAGGAGGGCTTTTAAGCCTTGGGTGAGTCAGAGGGGAGTCCCAGAGGCATCCTCAGAGAGGCGTCCAGTGCGACGTGTGTGGCACACGGGTTACTCCTGGGTCTGCGAAGGTCCCTGTGACAGAAGCTAGGCTGCTCCTCTTCTAGAGACGCTGGGAGTCAAGGTGTTACCTCCTCCTTTGTTAACATTTCAAGGAAATGGCTCCCAGGTCCTGGGCCCCTGAGAAAGAATTTACAATAGCAAGTTTTTTTTTTTAAGGTCAAGGTCATAAGGAAAGGCAGGTGGGTGGGGATGGGGCAGAAACCAGCAGTCAGGAAGAAAGGTGTCCAGCACTCCATCAAGCAGAGGGGAAGTTCAGGCCAAACTGGTCACAGGTGAGCGGGTCCTGAGCTGCAGGCTGGTGGCTTGGGGACAGCCTGGGGACCCTGTTGGCTGCCTCTTCTCTCAAGGTCTGCTTTGTGGCACCAAGGATGAAATTTATCTCTCAGGCAATCAATTCCCCAGCCCTAGATGCCCGAGTCCTAAATTCTCAGCAATAATGTACAGGATGTGCTGGTTCAGTTCACGTTATTAGCTGTCTCTTAATAACCTTTGGGTCAGGGGTGTTATTGATGCTCGAGTTTAATTCAAATTATAATGGGATAAATCATCTGCCGTCTACAACCTTTGTTTATTGAATTTCGTAGGATCCACTTAATTTAGACCCTCCCAACTCTGAAGGTTGAAGCCTATTGAAAATCCGTCTCTTTATCCTATCATGACCTAATTTATGTTTCCCCTTAACTCTGCCACCTACTTCATTGCTGCCACAGCCTCAGAGGCCCCGCAAAGAGGAAGGCGGGGCTGGGAAGATTAACATTTTTATTGCTTTATTTGGTATCCCCGCCAAGTCTCCCAGATGAAAACAGACCTCCGGGCTCCTCTGGGGCCCCCGCCCTCCAAACTGTGATTCGGTCCAGCAGTCTGTTCTTGCTTTGACCCAACAAACATTTCCGGAGCCTCTACTCTGTGTTTTAAACTATTTTTAAAAGACAGAGTGCTTTACAGATAGCGTGGCAACCCCAGAGAGGACCCAAGCAGGAATACTGGCATTTGAGAAGCATGTCACTCAACTGGCTTCAGCTGGTCCCTGGAACCCGAACAAAGGAGCCCAGGGTGGGGGTGGGGTGTCTCCTTGGGGTGGGGCGAGGGAGGGGCTGTCACCTAGGAGGATTTAGACTGACCTCTCCCCCTAAGCTGGGTCACTTCTGGAAGAGTCAGGAGGTCAGAGGGGCAAGGGGAGGGGTTGCCCGGTCAAGGCACAGCCGTGGTCTTGGGATGGGAAACTGCAGCAGCGGCCGCTGGGCAGGGAGAGTGGGCCTGGGTTCTGAAGACAGGAGGCGGAGGACAGTCAAGAGAGAAACAAGGAGCCGGTGGCATTACACGGCACCTCTGGGTACGCCGAAGCAGGAACGGGGCTCATCAATGACCACACCCTTGGCCCCACCTTGGGAGCAGCAACCGAATTCGGGCTCTCTGGCAGCTTCCTCCAGCACATGACCTGATGAGGATCCAACAAAGTGCTTGCTGCCTGCAGAAAGCTGAGGCTCCGCACAGGCGCCAAAAGAAAAGATCCGTGAACAGACGTCAGCGCCGCCTGCCCTGCCCAGAGGCCCACGATCCAATTCCCCTTCCAGGTTCACGGTGACGCCTGTCACTAGGTGAACTCCTGGCCCTGCTGACTCACACCGTTTAATCACAGGCAATTAGCGTGACTGACAGCCCTAATTAAGCCCTTACCTGAACAGGCTCCTTCCAGCTGCATCACCGCTGAGAGCAGCCGGCCCTGCCTTTGATCTCTTTGATTTGCCGCTTTCTCATCTGGGCTGTTTTAGGTCCATTCTAAATTTCCTTATCACCTTTAATGAACATTTTTATCCCATTTTTCCTAACGATTTTAAGATGCTGCTGCAACGTGTTCTCTTAAAACACACACACAGTTACTATACTGTCAGGCAGGAGGGTTCATCACTACGGAGAGATTTTTGCATCAAAATTGCTGGATGCTTGGAACAGTCTGCAGTGCACCAGTTTCTTCAGATACGATATTATCCCTGTTTAGCTGTAGAAACTTCGGATGTCAATCTATTGTCTACTGATTTTTCAAAAGAAAGATCTATTTTTTTGAGAATTTGAAAGACTTAGACACACTACTCTTTTGGAAGGGACTAATGGAAGAAAATTGAAGAAAAAAATTACTTAGCTTTTTAAAATACCTGAAGTTTTACTCACTTCTAAGATCAAATACATTTTAAAAGAACTAATGGAAAATTAAATCTTACCTAATTTCAGCGGGACTGCTTCCTGTGACTCACCGCAGTTCCGTGCTGTGAGGTTCTGAACACACACAACCATCCTGAGGACTTCCCCCGTCCTTTCTTCATTCGACATGCATTTTCTTTACTGGCGTTTTGTGGCAGGGACAGCGCTTTTGTATGTGTCTGTTTTGGGGACAAATCAGACATGAGAAATGCTCTTTCCGTGGTTATCGGGCATTCCCAGAGGTCTTGAATTGTGGGTCCTTCCTTCATTTCTGCCCCACCCGGCTTCTGGCCGCCGTGGACCAGCCCCTGAGCCTCCGGTCATGATTTATTTTGCCGACCTCCTAACCGAGCTCTCTGACCTTGCCTGGCCCTACTCCCTGGGCTGGAAGATAGAGGCCAGGTTTGTCATCCTGCATCCAGAGGCTTCATCCTACCATCAGCCATCGCCAGGCCCACCCCACCCCCACCCACCTTCTCAGGGAGGTCGGCCTCTCTGTCCCAGGCTCTGCCTGTCTAGCTCTGGGGCCCAGGAAACAGCGTCACGGCCCTAGGCCACCTCCACACCACGCCCCTCTCTGTCCATCTACTTCCTGCCAGGCGGCCAGACACCCACGCTGACCTCCCTCACTTCTGTCCTAGAGCAACTCAAAGAGATCAATGATCTGCATGCGTTGAACTGGACGTGGGCCATGCCTCTAACTGATGCCACAGTCTGTACGTTAAGAACTGTAAGTACTTTAAAAAGGAGGACTTTACCCTGAGTCCGGAAAGGCTCAAGGTGCCAGAGGTCAAAGAGGTACCCAGAGGTGAGGGAGGTTTTCCAGTGCGGTGACCCTGGGCTGGGAGCAGACCCCTCCCCACGGTGCTCACCCTATGGTGTGTTGGCATCACAGATATTCTGTATGCAACTGTCATTTAAGAACATTCCCACCTCAACTCTGATAGATCTACTTATTTAGGTTGAGAAGTCTAGAAAACAAGGAAAGCGATCTGTGTCTCCTACATGTTTTAATGAGGGCTTTCCAGATAGTGAATAATGACATAATGGCTATAGGAAGACTCAATTAAGAGGACATCAGCAAGATGGTAGAATAGGAGGTGACAGCCTGTGTCCCCTCCCAAAAAAAAATGATATAAAAGACCATCCACATACCTTCACAGGAGCTCTGGACCCAGGTGAGAGACTGCAGCCCCTGAGCGGAGAAGAGAAGTCAGGAGTCACGCCGAGGGATGTATGCAAACCCTCAGCCCCTCTGCAGATCTAGGCTCCAGGCCCTGATGAAAAAAAGACGAAGGACCTGAATAGAGGCCAACAGGTGCGTGAAAAGATGCTCAGCATCACTAGTCATCAGGGAAATGCAAACCAAAACCACAGCTGTCTCCTCCCACCCTTAGAATGGCTACTTTTTAGAAAACAAAAGACAGCAAGTGCTGGTGAGGAGGTGGGGACAGGGACCTTCCCGCACTGTTAGTGCCTGTAAACTGTGCGGCTGCCACGGAGCACAGCATGGGGCTTCCCCCAAGACTAAACATGGAACCACCAGATGATTCGGCACCCCTACTTAACGGCCATTTATCCAAAGGAACCGAAATGAGTTACCCGGATTTCAGTATCTGGAAGAGACACCTGCAACCCCAGGTTCATGGCACGTGTTGCATGTTCATTCACAGATACGGGAACAAGGTAAACGTCCGTCAGCAGATGAACAGATACAGAAAATGTGGCAGATGTAACAGAAATGGAAGAGCAGCCTTTGGACAGAAAGAAATGCTACCATTCACAACAACACAGATGGAGGACCTAGAGGACACTGCGCTGAGCAAAACAATCCAGACACAGAAAGACAAACCCTGCATGACTCACATATGAAATCGAATATGCTCAGACTCCAGAAGAAAAGAGAAGAACAGTGATGGCCTGGGTACGAAGGCTTCGTAAGGCGTTAACCTTGGGGAAAACTACAGAAAGGACGTACGGGAACCCTCTACACGTCACTTCACTTTTTCTGTAAATCTAATGTTATTTAAAGATCAAAAAGTTTATTTAAAAAAGACTAGAGATCTTTTATTGGGAAGAAAAATGTTACTACAAACCAGTCAAATGGTAAGAGAAACAGCACCTGGGTCGGACCCGGTACCTCTTGACCACGCCTACAGCAAACGGACTTGCCTTTTGAAGTTTAATGTTCTGAAATTGTGAGGTGTGCGAGCTGGCAGGAGCTTTTCCTGTGGAAGGCATCCTGCTAATCCTTGGATCGACTCCAAAATGCTTCCCAAACCTGATGCCAGGCACTGGGCCCCGGGGTTTCCAATTTCTTCCCTCATTTGGGGCCACTTCACTCCTCTAAGGAGACTATCGCTGGGTTCAGAAGAACCTAAGCAGCAGCTTGCAGTTTATTCCAGAAGTTCCAGATCAGCTGGCTGCTGGGAGCGTGGACCGTGGCCATATAGCCTGCCCGTGATACGGTGACAGCGCTGTCCTGTGGGGCCAGCGGCTTCACCGCTCGGGCCCCAGTCACTTCGTCTCTAAAGTACGAAGGATAGTGTTGTTGTGAGGCCTGAATGAGTTAGCACAAGAAACCCCCTTGGAATAACACCTGATTTAACGAAAATGAACTTTATTACGGTATTCGTTTTCTTTTGGTTGTGCTGTGGTAACAGAGCCCTCCAGAATCTTAGGGGCTGGGGAAGATAAAAGGCCTCTGCATCTCTGCCCACCCCCCCACATTCCCTGGGGGGTAGGCTCTGGGGGGAGCACAGGGGACCCAGAGCCCCTGACAGGGTTCGGGCATCTTTGTGGACTCAGTGCCATGTACGCGGATGGTATTTACCACTTTCACTCACATTTTATTGACCAAATCAAGTCCAGTGGACAAGCCTGGTTTAACTGGGACAAGGGCAAGGTCACGTGGTCCTGTTACCGGGAGGACAGTGGATAATTGGGAGCAATATCCCAGGCTACCACAGCCATGCTGATTCTATGTCATCATTATCACACTTGGCAGTGCAAATCCCCAGGACTGGAGCTTTGCAATCAAAGAATACCACGATTCTCTTTTCACTTTTCTTTAAGCGAAAAGGGCCCTCCTTTCTCTTAAGGACTTGCAGTTTGCATAAAACAAGATTCCTCTTGTGCATGTATTTCTCCATGCCAGGGCTAGAGAAGATACACGACGTTTCAGAGCTGATTTCCAAAAAGAACGCATATCACTGAGACAAAAGTTAGAGAAGCCCACTGTCAGGTGGCTTTGTGGCAAAAAGATGTGATGGTGTTTGCTCAGGAGGGAAGGGGCTGGAATGGAGCAGGATGTGCTCCTCGACTCAGCGACTGTTGTCTTGCACCTGTTTTGTCCAATTAAAGAAAAATCAAACAGAATAGTTCCAAAGCGTCCTGGGGCTTCGGGTCACCTTTTGCACAGAGAGAATCCCCAACTCTCTTAAATCCTAGCTCCAAGCCACACTCCTGAAAAGCGAGAAACCTCATCAATACGGAGACCAGAAATTCAAGCCCTGCACTTCAGACTTTCCGGGGAAATAGCCTGAGGGGACTCGAGAGGACTCCCTGAGTACTCACAGTTTAAAAGGTGCAGAACCAAGACCAAAAGCCACGGAAAGGCTTCAGGAGAAATAATTTAAGCGTAAATGCAAAGCAACAAATAACCAAGAATTGGTTCTCAATGTAAAAATTATGTCATTAGAGGATTTTATATCTTGTTTTACTGACAATGAACATAACACTGATCTCCAGTTTTCAAGTGAGCTATTAGGTGTGTTTGAAGTACCAATTTTTCTGAAAGTGTGATAAAGAAGCCCTTCGGTGGGTACAGCCGCAGTCCGTCTAAAAATCAAGAAGGCATTGATATTCATTCGTGGTGGTTTTCAATTTGGTCTCTACTGAGCGGCCCAGATTCATGGGAAACTCATTAAGGAGTCAAGTGGTGAATCTGCCCTCCATCCCACCTGATAATCGGCGGCACTGACCGGGAGAGAGCTGAGGGCTCCACAACCGAACTCACTCTAAAGCCTTTAACCTCCCACAGGCTCATCAATGGGGTGGCATGTAATACCCCTTCTCGAACAACCACGTATCCACGCCTGTGTGTATATTTAAAAGTACACACACACACACACACACACACACAGACTTTTAATCTTAGAAGTTCCTCTCTTCTCGTCTCCAGCTGCCCTTTTGTGAGGAGACTTCATCAGCTTCCTGAGTAAGACGAGATGGAGAATTGAGGCTGTCAACCAAAAGCTAATACAGGAAGAAGGATCCAAGTAAGAAAATAGTTTATTGGGGGGGGGGGGTCTTAAGAACTGCAACTGGGGAGACACACTCAGGTAACCCCAAAAGAGTGTTCTAAGAAAGGCAGAGTCAGGGGCTTATGAAGACAGAAAGTTACAAGGTCGTTAAAAGTGGCTGGTGGAGAACTGTGCCTGACTCGGATGGGACGCAGAAAAGATCTGTCCCTGCTGAATCAGTCACGAGTGGCTTTAGGGTGGGGGTCTGATGAGTAGACAGACTGTCATGAGTTATTTCAGGAGACGGGTCCCACGAGTATCTTGAGTTTCTGGCATTTGTTCTGGGTGACCTCATCAGGTGCAAAGGTCAGATCCAGGCTGAGACGTGCACAGGCTGCACTTCCTCAGCGGCCTCCCCACTCCGCTTCAGAGAGCTCTTAGCAATCCCGACTCCATTTTGATTTTCCTTCCCCTGGGCCTCTCTCAGACATGTACCACCTCCTGAGACCACTGGGCAAGACTATGAAGACCCCAAGGCACAGTCTACCCAGAGGGATATAGGAAACCAAAACCACACAACTTAAATCCAGGAAGATATACTAACTTTGGTCCAAGCACCCAGCTGTGCGCTTGCGTAGACCAAAGCTTTCACGTCACTACGGTCCTTTGAAGTAGACCTAATTACCTGCACTTTATCGATGGAGAAAATGAGGCTCTGAGAGGTAAATGGGAGGTCATGTGTGATCCTTCCCCAACTTGTCATACCATGAAAAACAATGAAATATGGACATACACGTCTGTGTATCCACATACATGCAAAATCTTTACATCATTGATAAAGTCCAAGAAACTCAAGTAGACACAGCAATTCCCAGGAAATACTACTGGCTGAGGCTGGTATGACTTCTTTTATCTGGTTGTCCCTGCAGCTGTGACATAATGCTTCTTCCCGTTTTTTTTTTTTTTTTGCTTTTTAGGGCATATGGAGGTTGCCAGGCTAGGGGTCCAATTGGAGCTACAGCTGCTGGCCTACACCACAGCCACAGCAACACAGGATCCGAGCCATGTCTGTGACCTACACCACAGCTCACGGCAATGCCGGATCCTCAGTCCACTGAGTGAGGTCAGGGATTAAACCCACAACCTCATGGTTCCTAGTCGGATTTGTTTACACTGCGCCATGACGGGAACTCCACATAACGCTTTTTAATACACAAATCAATGCACATTTCCCCCCCAACCCTGCTTGGCGGAATTCTTATTAAAGGTGATTTATTTTCATTTCATTATTAAAAGAAGTTCCCTCAAGGCTTTCTAGGAACAAAGGACACGTATTTCTTCCTTGTGCTCACCCTCTGGTCAGATCCAGCTCTGCTTACACCTGCACATGCACAGCTGAAGGTAGCTGGAAGGAAAATGTAACCACACTACCCAGCCTCAACCAGAAGTCATGAGCTCGCCTCTAGAGGGCTCCACGCAGCCTGGCCGGTTTCCAAGCTCCCCAGTCCACTGGTCCTCAAAGCGTGGTCCCCAGCCAGCAGCAGCCACACCATCTACTGAATCTGAAATCCTGGGGTCGAGGCCCAGCAGCCTCAGTTTTAACTTTCCTGTTTGGGAAGAACACAGAAGCAGGAGAGGATGTCCACTTTGTGTCACCAGCACTCACACCCATGAGCCTTCTGTCCCCTGTCTGGTTGCTTTTGGTGAACTGCCCATGCTCTTATCCAAGGCCATGCCCTCTGCTCTTGACACTGGACTCCTCGCCTCTGAAACACCCCAGGACCTAGTTCAGCAACTGTTTTTATCACTCCCTTGGTCATCTCTACAACGCAAATCTATTAGTAATATGACTCCTGCCTAAACCCAAGAGACAGACCAGCATCCAAACCCTATTGGTCCTGTACCCCTTCCAGTCCACTTGATTTTCCCCTTTAGGTTAATTTCCTGCAGAGTTGTCTACACCTGGGTCACACGCCTCTCTTCCCTCTCTGATGAGCATATCCCATCAAGCTTGTATTCCTACCACTCACCAAAACTGTCCTTGTTCTAGAAGGACTCTAAAACCTCCCCAGGGCTACGCCCGCCCGCCTTCCTTCAGTCCTCATGTTACGTGTTTGTCTGAACATCTGACCCAGTTGAGCGTGGTCCCCTTTCTTCACTGGCTCCTGGGACAAGAGACTTGCTTGATTCTCTACTTTCTTCACCGGACTCCTTCTCGGTCTCCCTTGCTGCTTCCTCCTCACCTCTCTGACCTCAAAACGCTGGGGTGACCAGGGCTTCCTCATGCCCACGAGTCCCCAAGAGAGTGGTTCTCAATCTCGGCTGCACATCAGGATTACCCGGGGCATTTTGGAAACCTTCCATGAACCCTAGATGGATTCATTTAGAATCTCCCATGTGGGGCAGAAGCACTGGCATGTTCTCAAAGCTTCCCAGGTGATTGCCATGTGCAGTCAGGTTTGAAAACCACTTTCCTTAGGGATCTCATCCAGTTTACTGCCAAATCCATCTATATGCTAATAGCCCTGATTTTGGCCAGTCCCTCTCGCTGACAATTTGGGTTCCTACTTAGCATCCGCAATGAGGTGGCTAAGCTGCAAGTCAAACTTACAGTGTTCCAGCTGGACTTTTGATCTATCACCCCCCAAATTCAACCAAAGTCTTCTTCATCTTAGCAAATGGAAAATCCATCTTTCCAGGTTCTCAGGCCAGATGTCTTGAGGTGTCCTCAGCTCCCTTATTCTCCCCGCACCCTATTCCGATCTGCAGCAAACTCCATACTGCAAAGTTTGTCCAGAGCCCGACCACTGCTCAGCGTCCCCACTGCCACCACCCTGGACCAAGCCACGGTCCCCTCCTGACTGGTTATGACAGTGAGGTCTCCCACGCTTCCTTCCTCCCCCTCCGCGGTCTCTTTCAACGTGGCCAGGATGAGTCTTTCAAAAACATAAGTAAGTTCTTGTCCATTCTCTGCTGACACTCTCCACTGGTTTCTGATTTCACCAAGGGTAAAACCCAAGGGCACCATTTCCTCTCCAACTACCCTTTCTTAATCATTTTTATATCTATAGCCCATTTCATGCCATTGTTAATCGGAGATCATCAAAACAGATGGTAGAATTGTTCCCAGCTACAAAAATCTCACCTCTTTTCTACATGACCAGAAAACACCTTTAGATAGTTCTAGATCAGCATTTTCTAAACTTAACTGACCACGAAACATTTTAAATTACAATATACTGATGGAACACCGAGAGGAGTTCATGAAATATAAATGTTGGCTTAGATTAAAGTAGATAGCACCAAAAAATTTTCTCAAAGGTGAACTAATCGCTTAAAGAAATAATAAAAATTTGATTCATATTCCCTTTCCTGTAATACAGAACAAAAAACAAATTGGAGAAATGTGCTTAAGCATAAATTAAGGCAAAATAAAATATATCAACTTAAAGTAATTTTTTTGGGTGTGCATTTTTTTTTATAAAAGGAGATGTTTCAAAAATGGCTTTATGAAATAGTGATTTTGGGGGGAGGTGTTCTAAACACATAGCTCCTTAAAATCTGGAATGGCATAGCTAATTCTCATCCCCATGTGAGGTCTCACCCACTTTTTGTTTAATTAGAGTGGAATATAATCATTCTGCTTCTCCACGAGTGATGAGGCAAAGGGACGCCAATGTAGAGCACATTCTTGACAATATTTGGCAGTAACTGAATTAGGTTACACCAGGAATCATTTGCCTTGATGTTGTTTATTCATCGATCTGCTCTTGATATCCGAATCTGCATATGCTTCTCTCCACTTGAAAGTTTTCACTTTAGAAGTTCCAGAGAGTCTGAGAATGTGCGTGGTTTTGTCATCACTTCTGTTTGTTTTGATAAAACTGCCTTCCTCCAGCCACAGGTCTGCGGGGAGGCAATTCGTGTGGTATAAATATTTCAGGCACCATAAATGTTGAATAATGCCACAGGTACATGTTGAAATATTCAGGCAAAATACACAGCTCAGGGCAGTGGCCCATCTATTGGCAACATTAATGTGAAGGGCAGTCAATAAGTGTTGCCTGGACACCAGGAGGCTTGACCTTGAGCAACTGGCAAAGGACAGATGGCTTTGAACCAGATGCCTAAGTCCAAATCTTGGTTCTGCTCCTTAGCAGCTGTGTGTCAGGGCAAATGTGTTTAAGACCTTTGAACCCCAGTTATCTTATCTGTGAAATGGGAACAATAGCAGTCCTAGAGGATTAAATAAAGATGACTGTGAAGCATCAGAACAGCACTAGGCACAGAGTAAGCCCTACATAAGCTTCAGATTACTTTTTTAAGATAGATTATCACGCAGTAATAGGAATGACTCTGTCTGCTGCATTTTAACAAATATCTAAAAAAGTAACTTTTAAAAAGTGAAGGTTGGAAGCATAACCCTCCCACTGGCCCAAAGCAACAGTCATGAATGTTTTCCATGGATCATGTTTGAGGAAGCATCATGATGTAGTTGACACAGACTTTTTTCTAGGCTTGCACACCATATCAAGCTGTCCAGGGGACATTTATTTGGAAATAATGATGACAATAAGTACTGTTATAGTGAACTTGTTTGGTCCAGACACGAGGCTGGTGGTTTGATGTGCAATTTTCCCCTAATTCCTAAACCAGTCCTGCAAAGCAGCTGTCACATTGCCTTTTCCGGGCAAGGAAAACGTGCAGCAGAGACATAGAATGACTTGCCTCGACCTTGGTGGGGGCAGGTGCTGAGCCTGGAAGAGGCCCAGGCTGCCCTGTTCTAATACTAGGTCCTGGCCCTCTGCCCCGCCATCTCTGGGGAGAGCTATCAACAGCAAGGCCTAAGGCACACTGAGAAGAAGTACGGAAAGGAAAGACGGTCATCTGGGGATGACCAAAGGTGCTGTTAGAGTGCGGTCAAAGAAGAGGGCATTACCATCCTGGTGGGAGGCTGGGAGCAGCCCTGGGTCTCCTTCTTATAACTACCCATGGTTATACTAAGATCTGGGCTCCTCCTGCCACTGGCAAAGGAACAGTCCAACAACTTGGACCTGAAGAGCAAGAAAGATTCTGGCGTTGGAGGGAACTTGCCCAGGGTCCCAGGGAGGGAAACCCCAAGTGCCTGAGGCCATCCACGGACCCGGCCAACCTCGGGTCCTTTGAAAGATCCTTTGTCTGCACCTGTTAGTCCAAATTCTATCATCTTTCCTTTCATGCATCCCTGAAACCTCAGAGAATGTGACTCTTGACTTTCTGTCGTCCCTCCAGCCCTTGACTAAGTCATTGATCCTTCAACAATCAAACTTTAAACGTCCCTACCTCCAAACAACAGCTGTGTACGCACGAGGAAAGAAAAGGAAGCCAACTCAAGTGACTCAGAAGTTGGTCACCTCCTCGTGGTGTGTCCTGCAGTTGATGCCCCCTTGTCCCGCCCCACAGCTCAGCCCCTGGGGGCAAACAAGCAGAAGTGCCACTTCCTGGTGAGAAGTTTGATGAGGAAGAAGGCTGATTTCTGCCTGACACAAATGCCTCCATGCTTGGTTTGAATTTTTTCTCAAAAAAGCAAATACTTGGCTATACACAGGCCCCAAAAGCAAAGTTAAAAACCACCCATAAACTCATCTCTTGTAGATTACTGTGGACCTTGAGGCTGGGATGGCTCATCCTATAAATACAGTCACACATCTTCTGTTAAAAACAAAATGCTCTGTGCATTTTCAATGCAATAAATATTTCTTAATACATTATTTCTAATGATTTATGACGGGTATCATCTTAATATGTCATCATGTAATTAACCAACTTCTTAGTAAAGAACATGTGTGCTGTTTCCATTTGTTCATATTATAATTAACAATGCAGCGAACATCTTTTAATATAAATCTTTGTACATATGTTATATTTTTGTACTTATTTTTAGGCTCTAATCTTAGAAGTCAAATTTCTGGGTCAAAATGTATGGGTATTTTTAAAGATTTTAATTTGTATTTCTAAGTGTTCCACTAGGAATACTGCACCAATTTAAATTTTCCCTAATGATTAAGTGTGTTTCTTCTCATGTCCACTGCCTCAAACTTGTGCCTTATTTTTCAATCTTAGGACCATAATATTTTTAGCATTATATCAATTTATAATACTTTATACATTTTATTTATTTAATTAATTTTAATTTTTAATTTTTTTTTTTTAGGGCTACACTATGGCATGTGGCAGTTCCCCGGACCAGGGACTGAATCTGAGCCACAGCTGTGGCAACGCCAGATCCTTTACCCACTGCGTTGGGCCAGGGATCGAACCCATGCCTCCACAGCACCCAGAGCCGCTGCAGCTGGATTCTTAACCCACTGCGCCACAGTGGGCATTCCTTTCTTACACATTTTAAAACAGTGGTGTTGATGACTATTTTTGTATTTAAGAAAGGCATTTGTGCTTCTTTTCTCAATTATCTGTAATGGTCCATTGGCCAGCCCTCTACAAATTTATTTTTCAATTTACACAATAATGCATTAATACTCAGCATGGAAAATCCAAACAATACAAAATATAGGGAATACACTGACATACTTTCTCCATCCTCTGCTTTTGTCCACCCTTCATTCCCAGCAAGTAACCACTGCTACACAATAAGTGTACATTTTTAGAGGGTGTGTTGGTGACTGGACAGCTAGATTGGAGCATACCTACTTTTGAGATTCAAAAATATGTCAACAAATTGTCCCCCAAACATGTGCACCAACATTACTTCTTGTAAAAGGTACGGGACACTCCTTCAGATGTGCACCTCCCCCAGGGTTTCAGTCTTTAATTTATATGATCCACGAGATGGGCCCAAACGGCTATTTTCACCGTGAGCTCCCGCTGACCTCCAGAGTGGACCGACCCCCTCCATCTTATCACACTTACCAACTAGTCAGATTTCCTCTCTGCCTGCCCTTCCCACACCCCGTGCCCACATGGCGTAGCAGCAGAAACAATGGAGGGGGGGTGGCCGGAGCGTGGAGAATTACTTTTAATGAAAAAAGTCACTGGATATAAACAATCAAAGGGAATTGCAGTCTATGTTTATGTGTGTGCCTATTCATTACAGACTCAAATTATGTATATATCATTTAATATAAACACTAGAGTAAATAACGTGTAGTAACATGATAATGTTATATACATTTAATGAGCTGTAATAAAGAACATGTTTGATTCCTTCCAGTCCAGTCATTTAAATTACAAGGAGACATGCAGTTAGATAAGACTGTGTATGTGTGATGCATCGGCTAACGGATGGGACGCTTGTCCCCTGGCGGGGGTTGAGGAGAGACGGGGGCACCCCGACGTCCCCTGACCACCCGCGAGAACCACACTGATCCAGGGGAGCTTCTAAAGTGAATTCTGCACTTGGTTTCGGGTGCGCAGGGAGGAGCCCGCCCCATCCTGTGGCACAGAAAAGCCGTGTGGCAGCTGCAACACCACAGGATCCTTGGTCAGGGTGTGACCAGAGACAGGGATGGGGGGCAGCTGCGAGGTGCTCCTCCTTCCTCAGAGCGGGGCCCGGGCTCTTGGGACACAGGAGACCCCACGCTGGGCAGGGGCTTGCCCAGGCCACCCCTACAGGTACGGTCTGCCTGGACTTGGGCACAACCAGTGCCCAGGCCTGGTGTCCAGGGACTCCAGACAGAATCTAAAGGAACACGGGGTTCAGACGATTCTGGGGACGATTCTGCTCTCCAGGGGGATTTGGCAACGTCCGGGACATTTCTGGTTGTCACAACTGCCAGGCGGGTGCTGCCGGCACCCAGTGAGAGGCAGCCGGGGATGCTGCTAACCCTCCTGCGGCGCAGAGACCTACCTGACCCCAAATATCAGCCAGGCCAACAGAGAAAGCCCAGGCTGGGCTCAGAGAGGCCCGCAAGCCTTGGGCTCAGCTGGCAGCGGACGAGGCCCAAAGCTGGACTCCCTGCTCTTGGGACACTGTGTCAGGACACCGCAGGCCCTGTGCCTGCGGAGGATGAAATAGGCACTTGCTTCGTGCTTCATTTAGCATCCTCTTACCGCAGACTTTGTTCCGCAACACAGGGCACGTTGGTTCACGCAGATAATGAAAAATAGCACCGTTCATTTCTCTCAATTCTTTCTCAAAATATTTACAGTTGCATATCTGATGGTGACTGAATTTCTATATGAATTTAGCTCAGCCGGACTGATGTCATTGTAATTCTGAGATGATGTCTGGCACCTTTAATCAACCAGAAGTGTCACAATCCCACGACGTAGGAAGAACTCCTCTCACGACGATAAACAAGGCCAGCAATCAATAGACAATCCATGCTTCTGTTCCACGGCCAAGGTCTGGTGCCGATTCATGAGGCAATGATGGGGCCACATGCAGCAGAATTCATATTTACTGAAGTATCCCTAGTATTGATTTTAGTGAGATATATATTTTATTTTCTGTCCCCTTTTCCCCTCCTGTGCTGTAGTGAGTTAACACTTGATGTTCACGTGGAGAAGAGTCATTTCATTTCAAAGAAGCATCCACGTTTTTTTTCATAGGATATGGCATATCCCACTTTAGCAAAGCCACAGTTCCTTAAAACATAACAAAGAACTATCATTAGATTTGAAAAAGTGTATGTGGAAATCTTGGTGGATGTGAAGAAGCAAGATGAGGGGGTTGAATAAGAGAACTCAAAGCATCCTTTTCCTCCTTGGTTTATTCAGCAGGTAATTTATTAAGCACTTTCCATGTGTATTTATGAACCTGCACTTTATATATTACAAGGTGTGCATTTTTATAACAGTTACATTTATCACTTTCCAAAATTATCACCGTGAGGATTATTTACAAATAATTTCTTGCAAGAGCCCATTTTAAATACTTTTTCAGCCACGGATTCAATTAATGAACCTTTTCAGGATGCAGAGACAGAGCCGCCGGGTACATTACAGACAGGGTTTGGGCGGCTGGGGTGAACGGAGTAGCCACGTTCAGAAATCAGAGCTCGGCATGTAACAAATAAGAATCGCAGCCCATGAATTCCCTGCAAGAAAGGTCGAGCCCATGTTCAGCCTCCACTTCGACTTCAGCCACTTTGCACGGCCCCCTCCTGGCAGGTGCATCAACCTCGGCCCTGAGGCCTCTCCACTGCCACCCCCACCCCTGCCAGCACCGATGCACGGAAGAACCTCCTCAGCCCTTACGGGCACGACCTCCCTTGCTCGCCACCCAATTGCCCACTGTTCCAGGAAACAGACCCTGGATGATGCAGAACAGCAACACGGATGAGTCACGGTTGCTTGAGTTGAATGTTAGGGTTCAAATCCTACCTCGGCCAGTTACTAGTTACATGATCTACAAAACTGAGATTGAAAAACAGTAATTTCCTTTATTGTGATTAAGTTAAGTGCCACATGGGACTGCATGTTTACGCCGTCGGGGCTCAGAACGTAGAGCTACTGTGAATGTCATGCTTGGGCTGGAGCAGGCAGAGGCCACGCTTAGCTGTCCTCTTCCCCGAGGCCAGGAAAGTGCCCTCTCCTTGCTCTCGTTCCTCCGCAGAGTGCCCCCTAGGCTGTTCACGGCAGCCATGGGCTTCCTTCAGGTGCCTGGTCTGGGATTTGCTTGGCTGCCCTCCTCTTCCTGCTGCCTCGTTCCCTTTCGGGAGGCTCCACCCCCTCACATCCAGTACAATCATCTTGGGCATTTATTCTTTTACAAGAGAAGTGAAGAGCCGGCATCTATCTTCTTGTATCTTCCATTTTTAGGTCTACAGGCATTTCCAAGCCTAGGAAATAGCAAGGATCTAGCTTCAGGTCAAGCTGGATCCAGTGACTCCGATACCTTTACAGGGTTTTGATCTTACTCTCTCCATTTCCAGTATGTTCTTTCCTTCGGGCTAGTCTGTTCTCAAACAGTCTGCACACTCAGGGTAGGGAGATGCCCACCGGTCTCTCTGGACACGTATGCAGCTTCCAAGCCATCCCCAGGGATCAAGATGAACCATGCCCACAACCTCTCAAGCTGCCTCTGGCCAGGAAGCGGGGGGGGGGGGGTCCCAGTGTCTGTGCATTGTCCCTGGACAATCGAAGCAGAGAGGGGCTGCCAAGAAGAGGTCAGATGTTTTCAGGGTACAGAGTCAGACAGAACATCCCAGAACTGTGCTTGTCCTCGATAAAATCCTCATAATGGTGCTGCCCCTGCCTGCAAGGAGACGATGTCCTGCAGGAGGGGGAGTGAAGTGGAAGCAGCAGGGGCCTGGCAGGTGGAGGACCTGGATTTTGGTCCAGTCTTCATCCCTCACGAGCGCAGCCAGCTGCCACCGGCCTGAAGGACCTAAGCACTTGAACCCACCCTCGGAGCATCACCACCGCCCTGCCCGTGCCATGTTGTTGCCACCGTTCAGTGTGCGGAAGACAAGGCTCACAGGAGGGGAGCCTGCCCCGCACCCAGTGCTCGGAGCGATGGCACATCAGCCTGAGTCGTGCCCAGGGCCACGTGAGGGCTGAGGAACATGGGGAAGGCCTCGTATGGGTTTCCAGGCCCAGTGCCTACAGGTTGGCCGAAGTCCAAGCTTATGAGGACCATACCACGTGCATCATCAGGTGGTCTCAGCATGGTCCTGTTCCCCCCGTGATTTCTAAGACTCACTGCCGTCATGTCCAAGGACCCTCAATGGGTTTGGGTTCTTAGCTTTAGGTTCCTCTGACTCTTTCTAGTCCTCGTCACCCTCCACCTCCAGTCCTCCTCGTCACCCCAACATTCAGGCCCAAATGCCCAAAGAGCCAGCAATGAAGAGGACGAAGAGCCAGTTACTGAAGGAACCTGCTGCCCCATCCCCAGCACCTCCTTCCCTTAAGAACGGCTCCTCCATACCCCGCCCTCTCCCATCCACTTGGTCCCCAAGAGAACCGCTGTGTCCCTCCCAGCTCTTCCGTCCTCAACACCCACGCGAGAGCACAGCTGATTAGCATGGGAGTGGGTGTCGGACACCAGCCGCGACCACCAGATTCCTCCCTGGATATGAGAAGAGGCCGTATCTCTTCTGGACTGAACATCAAGTGCATCAACACCCAAGATCAGCTGGTGGCCACAGGCTCCTCCAGCTGGAAAAGGCCAGTCTGTGGTGAGAAAGAATGAAGCCAAAGGCAGAGTGAAACCAGGAAGAGCAAGTGTCCCGGCGGCCTCTGAATCTTTGGGTCCACCTGCTCCTGAGATTCAGTTATTTCCATCCTTCCTTGTTCAACACTCTCTGGATGTACTGCAAACCCATATACTCTCCCTGTCAGTTAGCGAGATGGAGACAGATTAGTCCCATTACAAGTTTTTAGTTGTAAAAAAAAAGAAAGTCTTAACTAACTCAACATTTTCCACAGCTAGTAATCCCTTAGCCCATTAGTCCGTACGATCTTTGTTTGTAAGTCTAATGCTTATAACTTGCATTTCCATCAGCCTGAAGGCACCAGACTGAAGCCTAGTCTGCACCCCAAGGGCAACGACAGTGGTAGCGCGTTTGCTTATTCATTCACACGTTCGTTTAAAACCTTCTCACCCAACGCCCCCTGTCAGCAAAGCGCCCATTCCCGCTGAGGGGACAGAGATGGACCAGGGCAGCATGGACCCTGAAGAGGCACGTGATAAGACAGGCCTGGACGTGATAACTGTGTACCAGGACAGGAGGTCGGGCATCACAGCAGGGGCACAGAGGCAGGGGGCCCCCTGGGAGTCTGGAGGAAGCAGGTGCTACCCCTGACTCCCGGAGGGCGGAGCTGTGCCTCAGAAAGACTCCTCGGATAAGGTATAATTTTGTCAGACTAAGGGGCAGGATAAGACAGGTGGGGTAGGAGCACTTTAGCACCTCTTCCTACTTGAATTCTGTACCAATAAAAAGCCAAAGAGAACTACAGCAAATGGAAAAAAATGTCGCCATCCTTAAGAAGCCTAGCAGGCTTGTTATCACCCACCCCTGAATGAAGCCTCTCTGGGCACAGGCCCAGCTGGACCACCACGGCCCCCTCAGGGGAAGAGATGCTTTTAGTGTGTGACAAAGATCCGGGATGACTGCAGAGTTCAGCCCTCAAAGTGGGGCATGAGAGTATGAAGGCGCTGTTGGTGATTGTGCTGGAATGGCAATGAAAATCCAGACTGCTCCAGGCAAACAGGGAGCAGCCCAGGACCTTAGCGCTTCGGGAAGAGAGGCAAATTCCACAGGGAATAGGAAACTCCACTGGGCATGCCCAGATCCTTCCCCAAACCAAGCAGTCAGAAACCCCTGCTCCCCTGGGAATAAGTAGGGGGCGAAATCAGGAGTCCAGCCAAGTCCTTTCCAGGTGAGCATCGAGACTGTAGGAGAAATGTTCCATTAAGCAAGACCAAAATTGAAATATATTTACATTTTATGTATAAAATAAATGTGTATTTAAAGTCTTACACAGTGAAAACAGTTACAGTAGGAAATAAGACTAGCCAGAGGCTGTAAAGACAGCTGACATGCAGAAATACACTACTGATGCTGTCGACTGCTCACCTACTGTGCGCTGTCATGTGCAATGAACGCCTCTGTCAGATGCTCTTCATCAATCCACATAATTCTATGAACAGCCCTGCAAATAGGGTCATTGCCATCGGATGGAGAAGGAAAGAAGCTTAGGGATATTCAGTGACTTGCTCAGGACCACAAAGCAACTAAAAGGCAGGGCTGGAACTGGACCCAAGACTAGCCTCCAAAGTCCAGGTGCTTTCTGCCTCCTGGATGGAAACTGGCATCTGAGGATGATATTCTCAGGCATGATGGGAACATCCATGGGAAGAGAACCACTGCCTCTCTATGTTGTTCAGGAGCTTGCTGGGTTTCACTTCGGCTTAGAGGGAGGAAGCTCGAAA
>PVHT021183544.1:799510-862889 GCA_004024745.2 Catagonus wagneri
TGGATTAAGGGGGTGTGGCCCGGGGAAGGGTATGGCCTGGTGAAGTGGGTGAGGGGTTTTGTTTGTAGTTAAGATGGGTGGGAAGTTTGTTTACAAGCTGGAAGAGAAGATCGCTGTTGGGAAATTGAGGTTACAGAAGCGGAAGAGTGCCCCTGAAAACGCTTCTCAGGAAAGCATGGGATCAAGAACCAAGACAGTAGAGCAGACCTCCTGTGTAAGGAGGGCCAGCACCCTCACTGACCAGGAGGGTCAGAAAAAGCTGCACGGGGCCGAAAAGACACCGTCCACAGCTGGTACGTGGCAGAAGCCAGCCCCTCTCTCTGCCTGGCCTCATACAAACACCCCCTCTCCTCCTAATTAAATCAGCTGCCATTTGTTTCAACAGCCCGTGACTGTAAGTGCAAGAAGTTTCCAACCAGGTGACACACGACACTTCTGGAATGTGTGCTATTGATCTGAGGTCTTGGGTGACTGATGTTAACACAACACACGCATGAAGCAGCCCCCTGGATGCTGGCCGGGGGTCTCAGGCTCTACGGAGGACTCTCAAAGATTCGGATTTCCAGGCCCTGATTCAGGGCGTGTGATCCAGAAAGTTGGCATGCAGGCCAAGGGGAGCCGTCTTCTCTAAAATCCCCATTTTGTCAGATGTTTGGCCAGGTTTGGGCACAATGCAGTGAAGGCATTACTGTCATTATGTGGCCTTTGACGTGGGTCCCTGGGTGGCCAGGTCTAGGCAAACAGAATAATCAATGGTCTCCACATTGGGCCCTGGACTCCCAGGTGTCTGCAGAAATCGATTTGCCACAGAGTCCTGAATAGATGGTAAACCAGTAATTCTCAGCCTCAGCTGTGGGTAAGAATCACCGGGGAGGTTTTACCAGCCACGCTCCAGACCAGCTGAACCGGGGCCTCTGGGTGGGGCATTTGCGATTCTTTCACAGTTTTTCTGAGGGATAATTTATGTCTCATAAAGCTGACCTGTTTTAAGCATACAATTCAGTGGGCTTTAGGATATTTACAAAGCAACCATCGCCATAATTGCATTTTCATCGTCTCAAAAGTTTCCCAGGTGATTCCAGTGTGTAGCGAGGGCTGAGACCAGCAGTAAGAAACCGCGCGTGGAGGTGTGCGCGACGCATGCATTGCAGGTGTGATGGTCGCCGCCGAGGCCCAGGAGACACCACGCGGCCGTGTCCCGAAACCGCGCGTGTGAGAAAGATGGATAAAAGATACCGTGTAAGTTACTAAAACCCAACATCTACCCCAAAGTTCCTGTGTCACCACACCCACCCATCTACCCATTCATTTGTTAAGTGATATTTGATTAACGAGTATATGACGGCCACCCAGTGCATACTACCCACTGAGATAAGTGTCAGAAACTCAATAAGGAGCAAACCCACATATGGTGCCGGATCCCTTAGCATTTACAATAGGAACTGTGATGCCAGATACCATTTATCTTCTGGGAGAACACACAGGAAATCAAAATACACAGGCCAGGAGTTCCTAGTTGGCTCAGCGGGTTAAGGATCTGGTGTTGTCACTGCTATTGCTCAGTTCAGTCCCTGGCCTGGGAACTTCTCTTTGTGGTGGGTGTGGCCATGCCCCCAAAATAACATCAACCCCCCCCCAAAAAAAAACAAAATACGCAGGCCAACAGATACAGAGTTTGAAAGTTACAACAGCGTTTTGACTTAGTTGCAGTTGACAAAGACGCCACCCAAACACACCAGATGCGTTACTGATTATTGTTCTGCAAGAACATTTTGTCACTTCTACCTGCAAAAGTATACGTGGGCTGAAGGTGTTGAGAACTGCTGACTGAAGGGCTAGCCTGTTGCAGAGTCTAGGGATGGGAATACGTGTGTATGATCCACAAACGGGAACACTGAACAGACTCTGATGTGGGAACGACCCACCGTGCTGCCTGGCTTGTGACAGTCTTCATCAAGGTCACTGTTTTTGAGGACCAGCATGGGAGTGTGTGCGACCAAATGAAACTCGTGACTGGAAAAGTGCCTCTCATGCTACTAGAGGCCCCGAGGGGTTTAAATGTAAGAATGGGCGTCCTTTCCTAACTGCCATCAAACCCACTGACGTGCATTTGGGATGCGGTGGACACACAGCCACTCTGAGGACACCTCGCTCTGGGCTAAAGGATCCCTTCCTCAGCGCCACCCCGAGCCTGTCCCCGCCCAGGTGGCTGTGCCAGTCCTGGGGAGTCCTGCTGTGCTGGTTGGTCTGAGGCCCCTGGAGATGCATGTCACTGGCCAAGGTGAAGACTCGGCTTTTGGGCTTTGGAAGAGAGGGAAGGGCTCGAGCCAGCGCTGTGATTTAGATGCCCCGGACGCTTCTTCAATAATAACAGGCTTCTATCTGTCCTCAAGACAGAACAGTCTTGTCAACTCCTCCGCCTGCCCCCGTGAGAGCCCTGCAACCAGCTGAGAACATGTGTCATCAGAAAGGCCACGTCACCCGCTCAGCCCCCGGCTGCTCTCAGCTGACACCTTCGCCATCCCACAATGCCTGTCATGCTCACGGGAACAGCGGGGGAGACGGGGTCGGGGGGGGCACCTAGAGCCGGGCTGAGAACCACAGGCTTGTTATGTTTTCCCTGACTGTCCCCTGGAAGGAATGACCAGCAGCTGGGCACTTTGTGCTGCTAGGACTCCAGACACGATTCATGTGCTGATGTGTTAATTAGCAGCAATGATGTTCTTGCAGAGCAACCCAACGAATGTGACAAGTGAGTAAATCTGTGTGCTTCAAAGCAATGGTGGCATTGAATCTGGAGTGACGCCGCCCAGGGCAACAGTCCCTCAGGGAGAAAGCAGGGTCTCATTCCAAAGAGAGGAGTCCACCCTCTTCTGCTGCCTGGACCAGGGAGGGGAGGGGGCCTGAGGGCGGAGGCTCTGGGTTCCTGGATGGTCCTCTTGGGTCCGGTGCTGGAATCAACTGGAGACAGTAACACTAATAATAACAACATCAGATAATCTGTAGTCCTCATTTCCTATGTGCCCATCACTAAGATTAAGAGTGTTCCATTAACAAATGGAAACTCAAAAACCACATGATCATCTCAATAGATGCAGAAGAAGCATCTGACGAAGTCCAATATCCATTCATGATAAAAACTCTTACCAAACTGGGTATAAAAAGAACATACCTTAAAATAATAAAAGCCATTTAAGGGAGTTCCTGTCGTTACTCAGTGGAAATGAATCTGACTAGTATGTATGAGGACGCAGGTTTGATCCCTGGCCTCGCTCAGTGGGTTAGGGATCCAGCATTGCCACGAACTGTGGTGCAGGTCACAGATGCAGCTTGGATCTGGCATTGCTGTGGCTGTGATGTAGGCCAGTGGCTACAGCTCAGATTCGACACCTAGCCTGGGAACATCCATATGCCACAGGTACGACCCTAAAAAGACCAAAAAAAATGAAAATGGAAATAAAAAAAATAAAAGTCATTTATGACAAATCCACGGCAAATATAATACTCAATGGAGAAAAGCTGAAAGCCTTCCCGCTAAATTATGGAACAAGACAAGGATGCCCCACTCACCACTTTTATTCAACATAGCATTGGAAGTCCTAACCACACCAGTCAGACAAACAAAAGAAATAAAAGGTATCCAAATTGGAAGAGAATAGGTAGAATTGTCACTGTATGCAGGTGACCTGATACAATATATAAAAATCCCTAAGGACTCCATACAAAAACTACTCGAACCCAGATCAATGAATTCAGCAAAGTAGCAGGTTACAAGATTAACATTCAGAAATCAGTTGCATTTCTGTATACTAATAATGAAATATTTAAAAAGGAACACAAAAACATAATCAATAACTTTTACGATTGCACCCCCAAAAAGTTAAATACCTAGGAATAAACCTGACCAAGGAGGTGAAAGATTCATATGCTGAGAACTATAAAACATTAATCAAGGAAACTAAAGAGGATTCAAGAAGTGGAAAGATATTCCATGCTCCTGAGTTGGAAGAATTAATATTGTAAAAACGGCCACGCTACCCAAAGCAGTCTACAGATTCAATACAATGCCTATCAAATTACCCATGACATTTTTCACAGAACTAGAACAAACAATCCAAAAATTTGTATGGAACCATAAAAGACACAGAAGTGCCAAAGCAATCCTAAGGAACAAAAACCAAGCAGGAAGCATAACTCTCCCAGACTTAAGGCAATATTACAAACCCATAGTAATCAAGACAATGTGGCATTGGCACCAAAATAAACATACAGACCAATGGAACAGAATAGAGAACCAGAAATAAACCCAGACACCTATGGTCAATTAATCTTTGACAAAGGAGGCAAGAATATAAAATGGGGGAAAAAAAGTCTTTTCAGCAGGTGATGCTGGGAAGACTGGACAGCTGCATGTAAATCAATGAAACTAGAATACTCCTTCACACCATGCACAAAAATAAACTCAAAATGGCTTAAAGACTTAATCGTAAAGCAAGACACCATCAAACTCCTGGAAGAGAACATAGGCAAAACATTCTCTGACATCAACCTTACAAATGTTTTCTTAGGTCAGCCTCTTAAGGCAACAGAAATAAAAGTAAAAATAAACCAATAGGACCTAACCAGGCTGACATGCTTTTGCACAGCAAAGGAAAGCAAAAGGAAAACAAAAAGACACCTTACAGAATGGTAGAAAATAGTTTCAAATGATGCAATTGACAAGGGCTTAACTAAAATATACAAAAAACTTATACAACTCAACAGCAAAAAAAGCCAACAACCCAATTGAAAAATGGGCAAAAGACCTGAACAGACATTTCTCCAAAGATATACAGATGGCCAACAGGCACATGAAAAAAAAATGTTCAACATCACTGATTATTAGAGAAATGCAAATCAAAACTACCATGAGATACCACCTCATACCAGTCAGAATGGCCATTATTAATAAGTCCACAAATAACAAATGCTGGAGAGGGTGTGGAGAAAAGGGAAGCCTCCCACACTGTTGGCTGGAATGTAAATTGGTGCAACCACTATGGAAAACAGTATGGAGGTATCTCAGAAAATTAAATATAGAATTACTATATGATCCAGCAATTGCACTCTTGGGCATGTACCCAGACAAAACTTTCCTTGAAAAAGAGACCTGCCCCTGCATGTTCACTGCAGCACTATTCACAATAGCCAAGACATGGAAACAACCTAAATGTCGATTGACAGATGAATGGATTAAGATGTGATATACATGCACAATGGAATACTACTCAGCCATAAAAAAGAACAAAATAATGCCATTCGCAGTAACATGGACAGAACGAGAGACTCATATTAATGAAGTAAGTTAGAAAGAGAAAGACAAATACCATATGATATCACTTATATCTGGAATCTAATATACGGCACAAATGAACCTTTCCACAGAAAAGAATGTATGGACTTGAAGCACAGACTTGGGATTGCCAAGGGGGAGGGAGTGGGATGAACTGGGAGTTTGGGGTTAATAGATGCAAACTACTGCACTTGGAGTGGATAAGCAATAAGATCCTGCTGTATAGCACAGGGAACTATATCTAGTCACTTGTGACGGAGCATGATGAAGGGTAATGTGAGAAAAAGAGTATATATATGTATGACTGTGTCACTTTTCTGTACAGTAGAAATTGACAGAACACTGTAAATCAACTATCATGAAAAAAATAAAAATCATAAGATAAAAAAATTAAAAAGAGTATTGTGTGTATTATTTCACGAGAGAGTCACCGATTTTTTTTAGACCCACCACTAATTTCCAGGAGAGGTGCTGAGGCCCAGAGAGGTTAGGTGACTAACCCAAAGACTCTCAGCGAGTGGCAGGGCTTCTACCCGAATGAACACAGATCTGCAGGCTCCAAATCCACGTGCTTAAGGACACTAAGAACGGGACCTAAACTGACATCCAGGAGTCCCCGCAGATGCCCGAGGTCCTTCCATCCGCAGAACAAGTCCTCACTGCGGTAGAGCCTCAACTTACTCAGAGGGCGGAACGATAGGAGTAGCTTCCATTGTTGAGAACGCCTGTTCTCTCTGCAGAAAGTCCTCTACCCCACACCCCAGACAGGGATGGTGGGGCTGGAGCAGCGTGAAGAGCCTGGGAGAATGCAAGCCCATGGCCTGGAGAAGGAGCTGAGGCCCAGGAGCGGGAGCGAGGGGAGGCCAAGGTTGAGAGCAAAGAGGCAGGGGCAGGTGAGGATGACCGGGATACGGAGCAAAGACCACAATGGAACAGAAACGGGGGACGGGAGGGGCGTGAGGAAAGGAGGTCTGAGGGCCACAACGCTGAAGCAAGAGGTGCCTGCCGGTGTGGACAGGATCCAGGTGGGCACCATTAAACCAAATCTCTCCTTCGTGTTGGGCAGCCAGAGTCTCACAACTGAGGGCAGGTGCCTCTTTCCCACCCAGAATCTCTACCAGCGTGACTGTACAACTCTGATCTTGAGTGACGCACACCACCCACCCGCACAGAAAAGGATTTTCTGTTTAAAGCAGTTGAGAAATGCACACTCACAGGTCCCTTGAATAATCTAATTGCAATTGTTATGCTGAAGACTCCAGGCAATCATGCTCTTCAAAAAGAAAGTTACATAACTTCCCGCAATGCGTAATTTATCAAATATATTTGTTCATGAGTTTGTTTTCTTATGAATCACAAACCCATGCTGGGAAAGGCTTTACCATCCCAGTAGAGTAAACCGGTGACACTGGAATATTTACAAACCTGAGAGTCAGGGCATGGAGATGTTTCAAATGGAATGGGAGGGAAAATTCCAGCACCAGGCCCAAGTGTGGATGAACCTTAAAACACAACCCAGGCCATATCTCTGCTTTGCTCACCCAATTCAAGGCTATACCAATTTTGTAATGCCCTGTCTTTCCTAATATGGGCACACCTCCAAGATATATCACAGGTTCGGTTCCAGACAACCAGGCTACAGGGAAAAATCACAAGGAAGCAAGTCCCATGATTTTCTTTTTGGTTTCTCAGTGCACATAAAAGTTATGTTTACACTATACTGTCGTCTATTAAATGTGTGCTATCACTGTGTCTAAAAAAGCAATGTACATACCTTAACTAAAAAATACTTTATTGCTAAAATGCTAACCGCCATTTGACAAGACAGGGTTGTCAAAAACCTTCAATTTGTAAAACACAGTATCGAGAAGCCTGATAAAGCAAAAGGTAAGGTTGTGCGTGAGTCAAACAAAATCGCCTTTGGCCTTAAACCATGTTTGCCTTTGGTATTTCCCTGTTTAATATGCAAATTCCACACAACTGGGAACCTCTTGTTTCCAGGGCTGAGCACAAGGGAGGCTGTGAGAGCTGCCCTGGGAGATAAGGGTCCAAGAACTGTCCTTTGCTCCTGTTGGGCAAAAGGTCATTTACTGAACAGCTCCTGTGACAACTGAAGGGGCTCTGAGGCTCAGGGGAGGGCACAGCTGGTCTTCTAAGCTGAGAACCCACGGGCAGGATAGAAGGTTGGTGCCTGCAAGGGCAGGTGAGCTCCCTGTCCTTGCCAGGTGCCCCCTTCTCACAGGAGAAAGCGTTAACTCTCTGAGCTCTGGGATGGGAGTGGCTGTGCCAAGAGCTGCCCAGAGCTAGGTTAGGGAAGAATCTGGATTAACCTGCGTCGGAAAACTGGAGTGTGCGGTCCTGCAGCTTGAGACCCCTCTTGTGTCAGTCCCTCCAGACACGGAGGAAAAGGTGTTATAGACACAAAGGGCCTCAAGTGCCTTCTTTGGGAGGGGGGACTAGAGGAAGGGGCTGGTTGGGGGCTTATGGATCAGGGCCACTGTTTATAAAGAAACACCCAGAACAGACGCTGAAGCAACTCAGCCCCCAAGGAAGTGACAGCCCCATCAGGACAGGACCATGGGAACGCACGTCCCGGGCATCTGCAGAAAATCTGGGGGGGGGGGGCGGTTAAACTCCTCCAGGGTTCAGAATAGCAGCCGAGAGGCTATGTGGCTAAATTTCAAGAGCAGGAGGTGGCAGGGGAGAGAGGGCAGGGAAGCTGACCTTAGAATTGTCTCAGGAGGCCCCTCCACCATCCCCAACTGGATGCTTCTGGTAGGAGACGTGTTGTCAGGAAGGTGGGGGGGGGGCGGTTAAAATGCTGTCACAGAGGAGCTCCCAGTGTGGCTCAGCGGGCTAAGAACCTGGCTAGTATCCATGAGGACATGGGTTCGATCCCTGGCTCTGCTCAGTGGGTTAAGGATCCAGCATTGCCATGAGCTGTGGTGTAGGTCACAGACAAGGCTTGGATCCCGCTTGCTGTGGCTGTGGTGCAGGCCAGCAGCTGTAGCTCTGATTCAACCCCTAGCCTGGGAACGTCCATATGCTGTCGGTATGGCCCTTAAAAAAAGGAAAAAAATCCTCTCAAGGAAAGGGTTAAAAAAAGTTATCAAAATATTGTTTACAAGCTGGATCAAAATGTAGCACTGCCCAGCCTGAGGTGGAACCCAGAAACGCCTAGGAGAGTGGGAAGCAGCAAGCATCATGTTGTCCTAAGGTGCCCACCAGAGGGAAGTCCCACTGTTATCAGGCCGTGTCTCCCCCAGGCCGCATTAGCTTGAAGCAAAGATTGGGAAGGACCAGGCTCTTTATTCAAGAGATGTAAACACACCGCTTCCATGTGGCAACTCAAACTGGCCGAATCCAACTATGCCATGATGAAACCGCCAACAATATCACCCAACATGGAGAAAAAGCTGAATTTTAGTGAAACCCAGGACACAAGTCGAACTGCCATCCTGCACCAGCCACACGGACGCAACGGGAACATCCAAGGAAGACCCAGCCCACGCTCAGCCGGGGAAGCATCGCTCCCAGCTACGTTCCTTTCCCGAGCTGGAGCTACCAGGAGACCCCAAAGTGAAGATACTCAAAAAAGACTTACTATTTTGAATCTGTACTTTATTACACACAAACACTGCTCTGTATAGATAACTTCAGTTGGATCCAAATACCAATGTGAAAACTCAACATAAAATGCACTCCCAAGAATACGTAATTAGACAATGTTTATTACAGCAGCCTGGGTGCTTCAAGTGTTGAATATGGGTTAATCTTGGATAGATTTAAAACACCACCTGTTCACTTCTGTTAAAAAATATATCATAATTGTAATTTCAGTTTCACTGAAGTACTTAACCCTCACGTATTTGGTTTCATCTTTTGAATATGGAGTTGGTTTCAGAGGGCCTCCCATCAGGCGGAAAGCCAGCAGGCGGTCCCTCTACTGAAAATGCATGGGTGTCTGAAGGTGTGGTTCCAGAACAGGCCCCCTGTTTAAAGGCTGGCCTCCCTAGGAAGCTGTCACTAGTCCTGTTCAGGACC
Organism: Catagonus wagneri; assembly: GCA_004024745.2. Lineage (NCBI taxonomy): Eukaryota > Metazoa > Chordata > Mammalia > Artiodactyla > Tayassuidae > Catagonus > Catagonus wagneri. The sequence goes on from PVHT021183544.1 coordinate 808,887, forward strand.
AACGGATCCCCTAAGCCCTGCAAGGACAAGGCTGCCCCAAGGAGGTTTGCAGTGGAGCTGGCAAGACCTTTCATGGCCCGTATTTGTGAAAGTCAGAGGCAACTGGCCCTGTAAAAACATGCCCCTGCTTCTTCAGGATGGACAGTGCCTTCAGTTTTCTCAGTTCATGCCCCTGCTTCTTCAGGATGGACAGTGCCTTCAATTTTCTCAGTTTCTCAGTTTTTTTTCCCAGGAGGGGAAAAAAAAACCAAAACAAAGCACGGGGATGCTTATGGCTAATTTTGCATTTGCCCTGCCTCTTCTACAAGGTCATAAGCTTCTTGATTAAAGGCTTGTGGATGTCAGAGCCTTATGGTAGTCTGAAGATGGAGAGGTGGAGGGAGAGGGATGGGCGGGGAGTTTGGGGTTGGTAGATGCAAACTATTCCATTTAGAATGGATAAGCAGTGTATAGCACATGGAACTATAGCCAGTCTCCTGGGACAGACCACGATGAAAAACAATGTAAAGAACAGCATATATATATTATATCACTGAGTCACTCTGCTGTACAGCAGGGATGGGCACAACATTGTAGGTCAGCTACAGCTTAGTTTAAAAAAAAGTTAAAAAGCAGTTGGTTCCACCCCTGCCACTAAAACTAGAGTCATGGACTTGTCCCAGGGCCACCACGGATGGCGTTGGAGCTGAGCACCCAGGCTTGGGAGGTGGGTGAGCCCAGTGACTCACACGTGGGGGTAATTCTGCCTCCAAGAGGAAATCTGTCCACATGTCTGGACATTCTGGTGACACGGTTGTGGGGAAGCTCCTGGCACCTTGAGGGTGGAGGCCAGGGACGCTGCCAAACATCCTCCCGTACCCAGGATGGCCCCCACTGTGGAGAATCTGGCCCCAAATGTCAGTCGTGCTAAGGGTGGGAAATGCCGTGTTACGGACTAAATGTCTGTGCCCTCCCAAATCCACAGGGTGAAGCCCTGACCCCGTGAGAGGGGACTTGGGCGGTGACGAGAGTTAGATGAGCTTTCTTTCCAACAAAACTCTCTTTAATCCTATTGCTTCCAGCACAGAGCCTGCCTCGTCCTCCACCCAGTCCTCTGTAAGGTGGGCCCCGCAGCGGTGCCTGCCCTCCAGGGGGGCGTGCCATCTTCCACGAGGGCATCTTACAAAGCGTGTAGAGCTGTGTCTGGCACGAATTAGCACCATTTACTTGTTGACTGAAGCCCTTTAAGGTCCCGGAGATAACAAGAGAGAAGATGTGGTCCGAATCAGGCCAGGACCAGGGGCCTCTCGGAAGCAACCACAGGCTGGGGTCGTGAAGCCCCATCAGGTACCTTGGCCTCCACCTGGGTTTGACCCCATGTCACCAACTCCAGGATCCACCAGCCCAAATCCTAGGGGACTCCTAAGTTGGTCCCTGGAAAGGTAAGCTCGATGGGGACACACATACAGGTCCCCCTGGCCTGCTCCAGAATTTTTAAAACCACCTGACTTTTTTCCCCAAGAGACTGCAACTGCTGCGTTGCAGGAAAAGGAATCAGCAAGACAGAGAAATGGAAGAAGTTCAAGGTGCAGCTAGGAGCTTATCTGCACAGGCTAGCCTGGTCAAACCAGGATTACAGAGAGTTTCGTGGGAAAACGAAATCGTTAAGTTCAGGCTCCTCAAATAGAGCAATTTATCTAAATGGAAAAATCCTATAAAGTGGAATATTCTCTAAGAAGATATTTAAAATATTTCTAAAGGTAGCCAGTTTGTAGGGAATTATCTTGACTTCCTGTGCGGCACGCCTCCCAGTGTTAATTCACACATTTTTAGCAGTTAGACTCCGGGTCAGAGGCAGGGGAGGAAGGGAACTCTGCGCGCTCACAGCAGGAGCAGGTGTGGAAAGGACAATCAGATTTCAGCACCATGAGAACAATCGGAAAATGATTCGTTCTAGATCCAGATCTGCCTTCAATAACAAGATGGAAAAAAAGGTCCTTTTGTGAAAGGTCTGAGTACGGGGCCAAAGTTCCATTTCATAACCTAAAACATCAAATCCATTGGATGCACATCTGATATTTCAGCATAACTACACAGCTGCTGGTGCTGGGTAGGAATTTGCTGACCGAGAGGGTGGTAGCCGTATCTTCCAGGCGGCTGCTCACTCTGAGGAGCGGAGAATGTGGACGCGGATGGCTTCACGTTTTTGTTCTTAACCCAGAGATGTCTGTCAGACACCCAGCAGTCCAGAGAGAAACGTCACTAAGGTGCATATTCCAACCAGCTGGCCAGGTGCCGGCGTGAGTCAGCAGGTAAAGGCCACCAGGCTGCTGGCATTAACTGAGCGCTCAGAAGGGGAGAGGGTGTCATCTGAGAGGTTAAGACAGTCGCGACCAAAACAGACACCCCCACAGAGCACCCCCCGCCTGCGGAGAAGACGGCCGGCCCATAAACAGGACGCAGAGGCACATCCTACAGCACATGGGGCGGGACAGGGACCATGAAAGGCACAGGTCAGGGCAAGGGGAAGCAGGGGGCCTGGGGGAGGGCGCAGGGGTGTTACCATCTGAACCAGCGCCCTGCCGTGGAGCGCACTGAGAAGGTGAAACTGCACGTTCTGAGAAGATGAGGAGGTGAGCTGCGTGGTTATGCAGGGAAAAGTGCCCCCGCAGAGGGCACAGCTGGTGATCGCAGAAATGGAGGGAGGGAAAAAAGGAGAAAGGCAGCTTCCAAAAATGTTTCCTGGAGTTCCTGCTGTGGTGCAGTGGGCTAAGGATCTGGCACTGCTGCAGCTGTGGCATAGGTTGCAGCTGCAGGTCAGATTTGATCCCCTGCCAGGAACTTCCATATGCTGCAGGTGCAGCCAAAAAAAAAAAAAGGAAAAGCAGGTTTTTTTTTTTTTACTATTTATATATGGTGATGATTTCTTCATATTTAATTGTTTCTGATCTTTTGGGGCAACCAGGTCTGAGCCACTCTGAAGAAGTTATTTATGTATTTACTAATTTACGCATGGCTTGCTATGGGATCTCAGTGCCCAGACCAGGAACTGAATCCAGGCCTTGGAGGTGAGAGTGCTGAATCCTAACCACCAGACCACCAGGGAACTCCCTTAGGAAGTTATTTAGAAAGCTAAATATGCCCTGCAGATAGAGATTTATCTACAATGTTTAATTTTAGAAAATTCAAAGACAGCGACTATCAAAAAAAAACCTAAACACCCAGATCTCTATGAATACTGTTCTTCGATTAGTTGGGTTGTTAATTTAGTTAACTGGTATTTTAAGTTTGAAGCTCTCAACACTTGTAAAATATTTATAAGAGTGAAGAAATCCTGCACACAGTGTTGAATGATAAATCTTTTGAATAAGAAAATGGAAACGTCATTTAGCATCTTTGTTAGCTGCCTCCATTTGAGCATGTCAAGTACTTCAGGCAGGTAAGACGGCAGACCTACTAAGTGTTCGTAGAGGAGATGCAATGGGTTTTTACTGGAAGCAATAGGAATGTGAAACAGACAGAGACGACCATGTGAGCGCCACGCCTGCTTTCCAGATTAGTCTTCAGGGAGGAGGAGCGTGTGGGGGGTCCTGGATGTAAAGTCATTGCTGTAGGTTTAAATGCTGCTACCCCTGCCAGTCAGGTTCCGGAAATAACGACCGATGCGTCACCTGACGCCCAGCGCCTCTCGGCAGAAGCTGTGCTAGGCAGCTATTCGTCACCTCTGGAGGCTGCAGCATGACTGTGGAATATTTTCCTCTAGTACCTGATGATTCATACCTATCTCATAGCAGGGGGAATATTTATATTCTAAAAGCAATCTCAGACTCGAGATCTTTAAACTAAATTTTGTGTTTTACAGAGGCACATAAATTTACAGGGAATATAATTATTTATAACCTGGTTACATACTGCAGTAAATATTAAAATTGAACAAGCTTGAGAGAAACTGTCAATTGTCCAAATAAATTTCTGTGGAATATGTATTTTTAGAGGCAACTGACTTGACTGTACTTATGAAACTGAATAATCTGAAAAACCGTGGAGGGATGATGAGGCCGTCTGAGAAGCCACGTGGGTTTGTTTTCTGATAAATGATCCGAAAGCTGTGCTTCACACGCCCGCTGCCAGTGAGTCACAGGTGCCCACGCTCCTCCCGCAGGACCCGCCCCAGGCCCCGCCTGTCCCCTCTGCAGCCTTCACCCCGTTCCTCGTGCTCAGAGGCAGGAATCAAGGCCTCGTCCAAAGTCCCCAGTCGGTCTGAGAGGCGGGGGTCCCGGACACAGACCTGCACGCAGTGTGGAACACGCGAGGTGTGCGCGTGGAGGGAGCGACGCTTGTTGCTTCGTTTCAGATGAAACCACAGCATCAACCGCAGTGTCTTTCGAGGGACCCCCCACCCAGGATGGCGGAAACCGTGTTTCCTGGCTGAGGTCCCAGGGCTACGCAGCCCTCAGGGCTACACAGCAGGCAGGCTCGCAGAGCACCTGGTGGAACCAGCCCAAGGACTCGAGCTGACGGTCAGTTCTTCACCAAAATGCCACCCACCCACAGCTCCAGTCATGGGGGCCTATTTCCATGCTGAGAGGCCACACTCCTCACTTTTCAGCTGCGCATCTTGGCTCCACGCAGGGAGTCTGAGGCCAGAAAATTGATCTCAATGTCCGCGGGTCCCCGGAAGTGAGGCTACGCCTGCGGACACAACGTGCTCTGTCCAAGGCCCCCTTCCCGTGGCCATTCCACTTCCCGACTGGAGCGCTAGACCCGGAGCGGAGCCCCGGCCAGCGCGCTCTTGCTCTCCGGTTGAAGAAGGCTCTTGCATCCGCCCCCCGACGCTGGGCCGGGCTCACCGCTCACTTTCCCACACGGCTGGTTTCGGTGCATCGAGCATCTCGTCCAAGGGCCCTGCCACTCCAGCCGGTGCTGCACACAGCGCAGAAGCCGCCGCTTCAAACACAGGCACACTAATCACCGATAACTCTTCTCAACTCTATAAGTGGTGACTTCCCTGCTCCGCTCCTGAAAATGCAGCTTCTCATCCAGAATTCAGCCCAAGTGCCCGCCTGTGAACCAACAACTCCGAGTGCTCACAGAGATACGGGACTGTGTTATCTTGTACCTACAAGTTCGGGGAAGTGTGGCTGAAGCTGACAAGGTCTGCACAGACGTCTGCCTTTTTATCTATAATCTGTATGGATGCCTGAATACACACACACACACACACACACACACACACTCTGTTGGGGATGTTTTTAGTCTCACTGATGCTTCAGCCCACCTTCCCCTTCCCAGAAGCCCTTCCCCCTTTGAGACTTACATGCAGAGTCCTTTGCATGTCAACAGACCTAATAGGCGTGTTCATTTGGTCATTCACTCATTCAACAGACGATCGTTTATTTAGCAATTACTATGTGCTAAAAACTGTTTTAGTTGCTGAGCACACACCTGGAGCAAAAGCACCTTCATTGCACTGACCACTAGAAACGAGAATGCTTCGGCTCCTTGGCTGGAAGGACGAGAGCCAGGTGCCTCTGTCACAGCAGCTGTCCAGGTGGCCCGGTCTGTGGCGGCCGTGAGCAGCAATGTGTGGGCACGACGCAGGCTGCCTGAAGCACAACCGGAGAATCTCTGAAGAAGCCACGGGCAGACCACAGGGCTCTCTTGGTGCACAATGAGGGGCCAGGGTTTAAGGCTGGATGACTGGATGTGGTGGTGATTTTAAAACATCCACAAATTCTTTTAAAATCTTCTCTTGAAAATCTGGAGCCTGATTCTCCTCCCTGTGAGAATAGATGCCCTTCTAACCAACAGAATGAAGCAGAGTGAGGGCTTGCGACTGGGGAACCCGGTCATCAGCTGCTCGTCCTGAGTCTTTCACGGATCGCTCTCTAGGGGGCGCCAGCTGCCACCCCAGGAGGCTCTCAGGCCGACCTAGCAGAATCTAAGTGGGTGAGGAACGGGGCCTCCGGCCCATACCAGGTGAGGTCCCTTCCTGGGGGCGGGGTCTCCTGTGACACAGCCCCACTGACAGGTGGAAGGGCGGCCTCCTGGGAGACCCTCAGCTGGAATCCACCAGCTAAACTGCTCTTGGATTCATGACTTTCAGAAGCCACGGGGATAATAAACGTTTATAACATTTATTGTTTTAACCTTCTGAGTTTGATGGCAATGTGTTACACAGCAAGGCAGGACTAAGACGGAAGCCAACATAACACTGTCCTTTTAAGGGAGCAGGTTGAACATCACGATTTCCTGAAAATACAACTATTTAAAAATCCCACCTACATTCAACACATCAGCGTAATGAACACAAAAAGCCAGTCTGACTGCCTGTCTACCTATATACGTATTCAATAGGTGAACACACACATATACACTGAATTAGTTACACCTTAATTTGAAGATAATAAGTCAAACTACAAATTAAAATTTAGATTTCTTTACCTAGGGCAGGTAACATAATTTCTCTGATCTAGTTTGTCCCAGGTGTAAAATTGGGTTAAATGAGAGCCACTCTGGAGGCATCATAATTTGCCAATCACGGTACAAGCAGTCACACTAACTAGTGGCAGAAGTGCAGTTCGGAGGCATTTTTAGCGTCACGCTGGCCCGGGAAGAAAGCACCGACCTGCTCCCTCCACCTCATCTACACATAGACCTGAGGTTGTACTAATAATAACAGCAGTAATTTTTGAGGCTTAACCTCATGGTGCCCACTGCTCTTTGTGCTACGAGAGTATTATCGCAAGAGGCAGAGGCTGCTATTTCCATCACTCAATTTGCAGATGAGGAAACTGAAGTGTTAGGAATGTAAATAAGCAGCCATGTTATCACGGGTCATACTGGCCCAGATTCCAACACAGGCAATGAGGGATCCGGACCTGAGGTCTTTTTTTACCAAACCAGGTGCCCTCGGGGGAATATGACGCCCCCAGGCTCCGGGAGAAGAGCACCTGCAGGCCCGACCCCCTCCTGGCCCAGCAAAGATGACCACAGCCAGGGTAAGTGTCAGGGTGTGGGGTGAGGCCAGGAGGCCGAGGTTCCCCTTGGCATCTCCATGGCCCCAGGAGGTGTTCAGAAGTGACAATACGACAAGAGCGCTGCAGGATGAACCACCCAGCCAAGGAGGAGCCAGAACCCAAAGGGCCAGGGAGACCCCACGGCCCAAGGGAAGGATTTCTGGGCCCGAGTGAGGCAAGCAAGTCAGACCAGTGTGTCCTTGGCTGTGTCATCAGCAGCCACAGAGGCTGGTAGGGACCAGACCGCGGCCTGGTCAAGCACAAGGGGCAGCACCTCTGCAGAGGTCAGTCAAGGGCCAGGTGGCGGCCCAGGTCCACGCCCGCTCAGAAGCCTCCTCTGCCTGGGCCATCGGCACCGCCACCCCCACCCCCACCCCCAGCACCATCATGAGGAGAGGAAGGGGGAAGAAGCTGGACTCTGAGAAACTGGGTGTCACACGGAAGGGACCGATCTGAGCCACAGGGGAACCAGTTACATGGGGGAAGCAGGTGAGGATGCTCCTGAATGTGATTAAAGAACTTAGATGCAAACATTATTTTTTATTTACCTGCTGCATGTGGAAGTTTCAGGGCCGGGGGGGGGGGAAATCAGAGCTGCAGCTGAGGGTTTGGCCACAGCCACAGCCACACCGGATCTGAGCCACATCTGCATCCTACAGTGCAGCTTGCGGCAACATCGGATGCTTAACCCACTGAGTGAGGCCAGGGATCAAACTGACATCTTCACAGAGACAGCGTTGGGTCCGTAACCCGCTGAGCCACCGCAGGAACACCCCTCTGACGTGCAAACTTTAAAAGCTGCGTCTTAGTCCCGCTTGCTCAGACCCACATCTAGCCCGCGTGCACTGCTGACCCGCCCCTTACAAGGTCCCATTTCCTGCTCCTCCTGATGCTGCTGTGCAGGTGACGAGGTGCCCAGAGCTAAGGGACAGAAGGGAATCACACCGGTGGCTGAACCACCCTCGCTCCGTGGGTCAGGTGATGAGGCTATGGAGGGGCTCCTCCAGGAGGGCGCTGTGAGGGGCCCCCGGCGCCTCGTTCAGACTCAAGATGCCCAGCACCGCACAGCCACGCCCTCCCGCAACCCGCTTTCTCCACCTCCCTGGTTCAAGTACTGCCTCAAGCCCAGGCCCTGACTCCACCTCCAGGGGACATTGCTTACAACCTCACATTCCTCTGTGATGACCTGGAAGGGCCCTGTGGTGGCGGCTGGAGGTCAGTTTACCACCAAACTTTGTTTTTTGTTTTTTGTCTTTTTGCCTTTTTTATGCGGAGCTGCACCCACGGCATATGGAGGCTCCCAGGCTAGAGGTCTAACAGGAGCTGTAGCTGCCGGCCTTCGCCACAGCCACAGCAACACAGGATCCGAGCCACGTCTGCAACCTACACCACAGCTCACGGCAACGCCAGATCCTTAACCCACTGAGCAAGGCCAGAGATCGAACCCACAACCTCATGGTTCCTAGTCGGATTCATTAACCACTGAGCCACGATGGGAACTCCTAGACAGTGGGTTTTAAGGTAAATTTGTTAAATACATATGGACTCAAGGAAATGGTACCTCTTTCTGTTCTTGATTGGAGTTAGACAGCAAAGCTGATGAGCTTTGTGAAGCATTAATGCAAGACATTTCCAGGGCCGGGATTATGCTAGGGCAAGCCTATCTGATAAGCAGCATGATTTTTTCCCTTACCTAGCAGGCTTTTGAGACATAATAAAAAAGAACAGTAAGATAAAAATCTAAGAGAAGTCCTCTTACCAAGTGGAAATTGAAATGAGGTTGGCCAGGTAGTGTCACACCACTTTATTTGAATTTGGAAATTCATATGGGCCGGACTTTACCTTCTTCCTCCAGTCAATCGCTAGGAAAAAAATAATACATTTGGCAAAGGGAAGCGCATACTCTGGGTTTATGGATGCAGTCACCGTGAGATCTGTGATGACAAGGCTCTAGGGGGTCCTTTTTTTTCTTCTCACTTTCGTTCTTCTTTCTACGGCTGCCAGCCGTCTATGGAAGTTCCCAGGCAATGCTAGATCCTTGATCCACTGAGCGAGGCCAGAAATCGAATCCAGATCCTCACAGCGATAACACTGGGTTGGTTCTCAACCTGCTGAGCCACAGCGGGAACTCCTAGTGCTCCCGATTTGAAATCTCCACCATCTGTGTGAACTAACTCTGCCATAATGAGCTTGGCCATTATTTTGGAGGGTTTGCTTCTTGCTGGAAAGCGGTGCCCCCACCCCAACGAGTAAAACTCAGACGGTTTTACCAGTGGGTAATAAGCAGAACCCTCTTTTTCTTTGTTGCTTAAGTTGATGTACTTCCCTAAGGGCCGAGTGAGCACTCCGATAGAAATTGTTGTTATTCGTCTCCATAGATCATTTTGAATTGCAAAGCAATATGCTTCATTGATTCTATCTGGTAACTTTCCATATTTTCTACATGCTTACGAACACCTGGATTCTACCTCTTACATATAACTTCTGGTATCACTGGAAAGATTTCAGTATTGTTTAAGTGGGAAGCTGTTTGCAAGCCTGGCTTTCAAGTCAATGTTTTCATTTGGGAACAGAAGGTGTAAAAGTGAAAATATGTCTCACTCTTTCCTTAAACTAGGAACTAAAAATGTTTTCTATGAAGGCAACATGCAGATTTGCATGAGTTCTCTTGGATTATCTAAGGAGGCATCCATCCCGAGGCAAAATTATATCTAATAAAATGCCTGAGGGTAATGGTCAAGGTGGGTCCTTAATGATAAGCTCTCGGTGGTCACAGAGGGGAAAAAAAAAGTTATGTTTTCAGAGCTTTCTTATTTGTGTCCTATTACCCCAGAGAAGTAAACATAAATCTCTATTGCTAAACCAGAAGCAAAAGAAGCAATCAGTTTAGGCGCGTAGGGTCAGTAGCAGTGGAAATAACGGCCAACACTGTGCCTCAAGAACTCTAAGCACAGTTGTGCAATTATTTGAATGATGTACATACTAGTTCAACGTGTAATGCTTCAATAAAATGTGTTTCTCTGCCAAGAGCAATGTGGGTGCCATCGGCCCTTCACCGATGTGGAGTGCCCATGAGGATTAGCTGGCATGCGCTCCACGATCATTTCTCTAGGAAAAGGGCAACCGACCCAACATCTGGAGGTTGACACTTTCCAGGAAGATGACAGAGGCCAGTGCCCACGTGCACAGATCAGTGCATTTTCAGTATTCTCCTTTGAACCGTAATTATGACATTTCCAACAATTTTCAGTGGCTCTTTAACTTGACATTTGGGGACATTTGTATAATGGAAATGGATTAAAATATGACAAGAAAGCTGTCCGCTACTTTCCAGGCTGGACAATCTCTTACAAAGAAAGCCAGGGGTGCCCAGACACGTTGACTCTGTGCTTTCCAGTCTCCCCGGACGTGATCACCCAGCCAGGTGGAATCCTGAACCCTGGGGACCCCGGAGTGGCACCTCCTGATGGCAGATCCCACCATGCTGCCACTGCTGGATCCATTTCTCCTCCGTCTTGGAATTCAACATGAGGCTTCGGTGGAACTAGCCCAAACTATTCCACAGCTACTCATAAAGAGTTCTCTACTATGCGAGCAAAGCATTAGTTTGTTAGAGCTGCCGTGACAAAGGACCACAGACTAGGGGAGAAATGCATCTGCTTACAGTTCTGGAGGCCGGACGTCCAAGATCGCAGTGTCTGCAGGGTTTGTTCCTTCGGAGGCTTCTCTCCTTGCCTTGCAGATGACCATCGGCCCCCATGTGACTCTGGGCACATATCTGTGTCCTAATCACCTCTTTCTATAAAGGCAATCAGCCACATAGGATCACGTCATCCTCATGAACCCATGCAACCTTAATCCCCTCTTTCAAGGTCCCTTCTCCAAATACAGTTACATTCTGAGGTCCTTTAACAGATAAGGGGGGGGGGCATAATTCAATTCACAACAGTCTCTATAGTCTCTATGTTCTGATCACTAACGCACTAAAGCCAAAGGAGAAGGTGGTCATTCAGCCAAGTAATAAATAATCCCTGAGCGTCAGGGGAGACCCGAGCTTGCGCAGGTGCCGAGGCTGGGCAGTTGTGACACCTAGCGCTGCCCCCCAGGGAGCTTCTGGTTTAAGAAAGTGGATGCCTCACATAAAGGAAATTCAAAGACATCTGTGAGAAGACCACCTTGACATGAAGGTTTTCATTTGCAGGAAACTTTGCCCTTGAACATTTTCTCTTCTTTTCTTTCTTCTCAGAGGCAATGTCCACGAAAAAGCAAGACCAGAATCTGACACGATCCAGCCTGCCTTTGTGTGTCTGAGTCCCAAGTGCTGTTGTTTCTGGCTGAAATATTCAGAATGGGTGAAAATGTACAAGAGAGGCTATGAATAACATGATCAGGATGGACAAGGATGCAGAGTTCCTCTCTGTGTGAATGCTCTCTGGGTCTCGGATGTTATGGGAACTGATTTTCTATTAAGGCCTAGTTTTTGTTATTTTCTCCTTCCCAGTGTTTGGCTTTCTATCATATAATGGAAATTAGTAGAAACACATTGAAAACATCATTGTGAACAGGTGCGTGAACAGGCAGGCGATGTTTAAGTGACAGCTGAAGCATGAAAGCGAATACTAGCAGATAAATGTGTGTGTAATTTTAGAGTTAATAATTATGTTGCATAATTTCCTTTGGAAGAAGGGTTTATAATAACATTTTCTAAAAGTGCCAAGCAAAGTAATTACACACTTGGCAAGCCATAAAAACTAAACAACTTGGCAAATGCCTCATTAACCAAGTTCTTAGGTCAATGCAAGGTTTTATTTAAAGGGGGAGATTAATTTTTTTAAATAGCGCTTACTTTCTTATTTTATGATTTCATCATTTTTCTTGTCATTACGATTTCACTTACTAATATGATGCTTTACAGTGTGACTCTTTCTTAAAAATCAGCATGGTAAAAACGAGGCAGACTCCGCGTTCATGGACCTCCAATGGAATGGATTCTAACAAAGACCAGACCCCCACGCTTCATTTCCTGTTCACAAAGAGCTGGAGTCATTATTTCCATCTCCATAGAGGCGGGACCTCGCCATTTTAGTATAATGACGTTTTGGCAGAAATTTAGCTAATAGCTAAGGAAATGATTTTGAGGACAAAGACAACATTTTGAGGTTCATTCCTATCTTTAGAAAGTACTGAGAGTGGTCCTGCTTTCAGAGTTATAAGGTATATTACTGGAAGGTCCTGAGAACGGTGGAGTTTAAGTAAACGAGTCTTCATATAAATTATAGGGCTCTATCAAACCCTTTTCATAAGCCTCCCATTTTATTGGTATACTTGCTAATCAATTCCAGCCGGTAGCCAATTAAGGCACAAACCTGGGAATGCAGCCCACAGGGACCAGGCGGGGGATGGTTCAGATGGGCCTGGCTACACTTCTTGTATTGATTTGGGTGGTTACTTAACAAGAGAGTTCTCATACGCTTAAAGCTGTTTTTAAATAAATGTGATGTTTAGTTTAAATTTCTTACAAATGCAAAATAAGTTAAAAGCACACATAATACCACCACTTAAAAATATGAAATAATAAAGAAGTTGAAACCATACACATTTCAATCCATTCCCCAGGAATGGAGGTAATTCTTCATGTTTGATCTTAACTAACTTTCCAGTTTCTCCTTGGGTTTCATGCAGTCTAGTTCATTCTTTAAAAATATATAAGCATACTCTATACCCTGGATTGTAACTTGTTTGTACCACATAACACTATAACTTAGAAAAAATTACATGCCGGTTCACAAACATTCTTCTCAATGTGAATATGGAATTTTGTTCTATGGGCAAACCAAAACTTATTTAGCTGTACCATTTAGCTATACCATACTGATAGACATTTCTAGTGTATTGGTTTTATGCATTTATTACTGCAAAAATTATTTGTGTATCTATCTAATCTTTGTCTATGTAAGTGTTATTTCTGTAATTTAGATACCAGAAGTAGAATTCCTTGGTCACAAGACGGTATGCATTTTGAACTGTGATACGTTCAGCCGAATCACTCTTCAGGAAGTTTGAGCCAGTTTATATTCCCATCAACAGTATATGAGAGCACCTGTGTCTCCACCGCCCTACCCCCTCTGAATGTGACTGATCTTTGGCTCTGCTATTCTGCTGGCGTCAAAGGTATTCCACTGATGGTTTATCTTGCATTTATGTAATTATTAGCGATCTGTAGAATCGATCCATGAGTTTGGCTCTCTTTCCTGATCAAAACAAGTAGACTCAACAGATTTTTTTCTAAGACTGAAATGATCGTTATTAATACTGTATTGATTATGATGATTAACAACAATACTTGCTAACAGTTAATAAGCACGTCCGACGATGTTTTATCACTGAATTTTCATCGATGCTTATTCAGTAATTATTAATTTAGCAGCTCCTCTGCACCAAGCTGTGTAGTCAAGATGCTGTGATGGAAACAGGTCCAGGGCTTCGTGGGAGCAGGCGCCCCACCACCTAAGCGTTAGAGGCGAGTAAGCAGCAGACAGGTGTGAAGGGACTGCAAAGCCAGCCCTCGGAACCCCAGCTTCCAACACCCATATTCTAAAATAGATCTGAACAGCCGCCTTTACTTTCCAACGTAAAAACACGTTTTAGTCACTATACATAGCCCCCAAGCCAGAACTAAATTAAAACTAAGCCCCAAAGTCTTCTGTGGGTTGGGTTGGTCTCTTGCTAAGACGGTTTTTGCCATTGTATTTCTGACTGTCCATCACAGGCCTTGGTTACTGCCTGTCCAAAATGAACTATAACAACTTCCTATTGTAATAGCAAAATGCACCAACAGGTGACCTCTGAGAATCATGTCTGAAAACAGATAAGTGCATTTAAGTGTAATTGATTGCACAAGTAATAATGCCCAAAGTGATTACACAGTCTAGTACTTACAAAAGTAATTACACTTCAGAAAATCAAAATTAATTTGTACACTTCTGATGTACTTTTAAGGCTGTTGACATTTTATTATAGTGCTTCTAATGAAATGAAAATTATTAATAATTGTTCTTACTTGAGTGTGACAAATGTCATTTGGCTGGAAAGGCAGAAGCACCACCGAGCACTGCCAAATTATAATGTTGTTGAAAGTTGGGGGTGGATATTAATATTCAAAATGGTATTAGGCATCTGTATTATTTTAGCCACCAGCAGCTGATGGGCCATATATCCTGAAAGGGCTGTGTATGCATGTCTACATAATTTTTTCCTCTGCTTTAATGGCCAGTCACTTCAATTGGCAAAGGACCACGGGAAGTGTGAGTGTAAATCATGCTGACACACCTGCGGTACGAGGGGGTTCACTGAGCTGGATGGACGGGGACGCAGCATGAGACAGCCTTCCTGCGTGCAGCCATCGTCAAGGATCCCACTGGCTCCTCTGCAAGACATATCAGGGGATGACTGTTATATCCCAGGCACCCAGTGACAGATAGGCTCACAGGCATTCACTGTGCACTTGTAAAATAGGAAATTAGTCATTTTCAAAGCAAAATAAGCCAGGGGTTCACAGATGGGCTTTTCATGTAAACAAATAAAATAAAAATTGAATAAGTAAGCAAGCCACCCAGTTTAGAGGGACATAAAAAATAGCTTTGGATATTCAGGGTTGCCAATACCATTTCTCCCATTGTGGTAAAACACACAAAACATAAAACTGGCCATTAGTGATCTCAGCGCATTCCCACTGCTGTGCAGCCCTCTCCTCGCCACAGTTCCAGGACGTTTTCATTATCCTGGAAGGGAAACCCTGCAGCCCTCCACTCCAGCCCTCAGCCACCACTGGTCTACGTGCTGAATTTAGGGATTTGTCCATTCTGGACACTGCACACAGACAGATCATACAAGAAGTGTTCTTTCGAGCTTGGTTTATTCCACGTGGCATGATTTTGAGATTCACCCATGCTGGGACGTCAGTCAGCATGTCATTACGTCTTACGGCTGACTGATGTTCCAGTGCATGGATGGAGCACGTTTTGTTTATCTCTCCAGTCATCTGCTGGTGGACATCCGTGTGGTTTGCGCTGTCTGGCTGTTGTGAGCACGGCTACTGTGAACACTTGTGAACAAGTTTTTGTCTGGACACCTGCAGTCAATTCTGCCACTCCTTCGGACAAAGGTCCCGAAAGCACGAGGGGGCAGAGAGCTCATGCTCTTTCAACCTCAGGGAGGCGGGCTTCTGAAGGGAAGCTCTGTGTGGGCCAGGTGACCCCTGCCCTAAGTCAATGGGGGCGTTCTTTTTTAAAATGTTTCATTCAGGTAACGTTGCTTTATAACATTATACATGTTTCATGTGAACATTTTATCTCTATCTCTGTACACAGGGCCATGTGCTCACCACCAAACATTTAGTTTCCACCTGTCACACCTCTTGGGGGGAATGTAAACTGATACACACATGATGGAAGACCGTATGGCGATACCTCTCCCAAAATTAAGACTAAATCTACCATGTGACCCAACCATTCCATTTCTGGGTATTCATCCAAAGGCTATGAAAACACTGACTAATTGGAAAAGACAAACACACTCTGGCGCATCGCAGCACCATTTACAACGGCCGAGATGCGGACTCAGTCTCAGTGTGCATGCCTGGCTGTACAGGTAGAGAAAGTGAGAGGCATTCTTCATGATTCAAGGAATTCAGCAAGGTTTTTCTCACACTTCCCGGCATTTCATGGAGGAGAAGTGTTTGTATCTGCTTTAGTCCTATTATTTGCTTTTTCCTGAGCAATAGGCATGATAATAAACTAGTTAACTGATATCTTTTGACATTAGCAGATAAGAGCACCTTAAAACATGCGGCGTCTCTCAAAGTAGGCGTGTCCAGGCTATCTTCACAGGGTCGGGATTTATTGGCATTTGAATCATGCAACGTTAAAATAATGCAACGTTAAGCAGTAAGGTCTTGATTTAGGCACAGAATTCAAAGTGTTGGTAATCTCTCCCAGGTAAAAAATAGTTAAGAATCACATGCTTTTGAAACTGTAGACCCTGGTGAATTCCAAACTATGCTGGCAGGTTCACTGCAGGGCTCTGCCCTTTAATGGGGAACAGGAGACCCAGACACCTTCTGGAAGGATAAGCCTTCAATCAGGCAACTCAGGTCGAGAGCGGGAAGCCCTGTGTTGATCAGAGGCCAGTTCTGAAAGCAAACCTATGGCCTCAAAGGCAGGGGCAGAGAGGGCCACTGCCCTGACAGCCCCATGGTTTTATGTGTCCAGTCCTAAGTGCCTTTCTCACTGGAGGGCACAGGCTGAGGGCACTCTGGAACACCCTCTGACCACACTCTGATCTACTGGGCATCCACGGGTCACAGAGGAAAACCGCCCTCCCGCTGAGACAGACGGTCGCCCCACACAAGCTAACTTGTGGGCTGTTGATGGCCTTTGCCAGTTCACCTTCATGCACAGACATAACCTTCCAAATTCCACTCGGTGGGGCTTTCTGACTTCAAGACAGAGGTCAAGTCCCATGGAAGCCTGCGGAATCCACAATGATGGGGAAAAAAAAAAAGACATGATGCTTCTCCCTCATACATCATTCAAAATTACAACAAGAGACCTGTTAACAAGGGTGAAGGAAGTTCATCCAAAATTTGATTTTCTTCCAAGTGCAATTTTATGCTTTTATGAAATAGAAACAGCTTTCAAAGTACTTCCTTGCACTTCCACTACCGGGCTGAGAGCCCAGGCAGGAGTAGGCTGACCATCGCTGAGTCCAGCCCTGAGCCCAGGCCCAGAGCCACACAGTGAAACGTGAGGGAGGAGGAGAAGCAGGCTGGTGCCGCTGGTGTTTTGCTGATGATGTCAATTTCCCCAAAAGGTGGTTGCCGTCATTGTTATGTTACTCAGGGACACCCAGGGCCCTCCGCCCTGCCCACAGCTGCTCATAAACTATGTCGCCTGCATGCCACAAGTCCCACAAGTGGCCCGGAAACTTCGACCTGACGCTTGGACCCCAAGTCTGCCCTCTGCCTTGGTGTCCCCGAGGAAAACAGCCTCTCCTAAGTCCCACCTTCCAGATTCACAACACATGGGTTTGAATGTTCAGGTGGCCGCGCATGTCCAAAGTGCGACACTATCGAGAATAGAAAGGGGGTGACGTACAGCTATGCCGTGAGCAGGAAATGGGCTGTTCCAGAAAAACCAGGCCAAGGGGCCTCTCTAATAATAACCACATACCCGTTTCTTCAGAGGGTCGTTGCAAATACCGGATGATGTGATGGAATGGGTGAGAATACTGGTGCGCCGTGAGCATGGGTGCCATGGAATTGCCACCAGGGTCCTGGTTGTCACACCGTTAAATGTCAACTAGATGGGTGTCTTACATAGTGATAAAGTGTTTGCCTCATGCTTAGTACGGAGCCTGCGTCTGATTTCTGGGGAAGCTGAGCGGCGAAAGAACAAATTGTCTGCTCACGAAGGGGAG
The DNA here is from genome assembly GCA_004024745.2 of Catagonus wagneri. Classification (NCBI taxonomy): domain Eukaryota; kingdom Metazoa; phylum Chordata; class Mammalia; order Artiodactyla; family Tayassuidae; genus Catagonus; species Catagonus wagneri. The sequence continues at coordinate 826,361 of PVHT021183544.1, forward strand.
CGCTGTGTTCGGGCCTCACCTGCTGCACCACACCCGGCCTCATCAGCAAAGCACCTCCTACCTAACTCAGTGGCCGCTGTCCTCTGTCTGTCCTTGGCCACCTTGCCCACGGTGGGGGGGGACAGGGGGTGTGCAGGCAGTGTGTCTCCCTGGGCCGGGTTCTGACCCGCATCTTCTGAGCTTGGAGAAACAGACACAGATGGAGAGTGGGTGGCAGAGGCCCTCCTTCTCACCTTATTTTTAGTTTGCCCATCAGCCTCACGGGAATAACCGAGGCAGCAGCATCTCACAGCCTGCACTCAGGCTCTGCTAAGACACTGATTCCTATGCACGAGCAAACACTATGCTTTCAGCTTTCTTTCAGGAACTATTCTCCCCTGAGTTTCCCTCTCCATGAACCTGCCCCCGCAAATGTTGCTTTATTTTGTACAAAACACACAACTGTACACAGTTATCCGCTACTTGGTGTGTGATCTGGGCACCAAGAAGGTTCAGGCCTCAGCCCACAGGTGCTCTGTGTGGTCAGGAGATGAACTGCTGTCAGACATGGCATCAGTCCGGGGCTTGGATGGATGACAACTGCCCAAGTTAAAACTCCAGCACTGTGAGGACTCTGACAGCTGCTAGCTCAATATGGAGCCCCGGGCCTTCTTTCTCTCTGATAAACCCCAGTGTGGCCTGAGACAGAGCCATATTCAGCCCCTGTGGCCAAGGAGAAAAAGTAAGTCACAGATGTGTGTGCCCCAAGGTGGGTGAGCTGCTGATACAATAAAAGCGACTGCCTAGAAAACAAGCAGACAGCATTCATTTGAGCCCTTATAACCGGTCTCTGCTGCCTGCACTTCCATCCAGGGAATCCTTGGCTAAAACCAATAGTGACTAAAGTGCATCCAGTGACTTCGGATCCAGAGAAGTCAGGTTTTCCAGCATTTCCTTTACGACCCCAGGAAAAGTCCTGAACTCTCAAAGCCTGTTTCTTCATCTGTAATGTCGCCTATTAGCACTTAAGTCAATAAGGCTGTGCCATCATTACATGGGACAATAATACGTGAAAGCGTGTTGTGATTGGCAAATATTTGCTGTCATAATTTGCTGTTGCCCAGATGGAGGAAAGGTCCAGAATGCATTTTTCCCCCCAACTAGAAAGGGAAGTGGCTTCCACGATTTGAAATCTGTCTCCTGCCTCGCTCTCCTCCTCCTTTATCTAAAAGCAAATCCTGGGCTGTAAACAGCTATGTTTCAGCAGCAGAAAATCCATTTGTCTCACGTCCCTGCCTCCCCTCACACCGTCCTGCTCAGTGACTCCAGGTTTGGGGCGGGGCTTGCTACCCTGGAAGGGGCAGGTTATCTGTACACTCACAGGTACCTTCACCGGAGGCTACTCTGGATCCTGGTTTTAGATGGAGTCATTCCTTTTCATGCATGTAATTTTAGAGGTTAAGAATGCTGGCTTGGAGGCATGAGCAATAATCCATTAGCAGCGCAACGAAAAAGAGATTTGGTGTTTCTGTTCTAACACTTGTTCAGAATCTCTTTTTCCCCAGGTTGGGAACACAAATGGTATGTTTTTTGGAAGTTCAAAGACACCAATGCGCCAGTATTTCCATCAGGTCTCATTCTGGTTGCAGCATTAATGAAACAGACATTTTGTCCTTGTTAGCTAATGAACTTTGTCATTTATTGAATTCAGGAGTTCCCTAGTCAAAATGAAAGAACTTTTCCTAGTTGTTAAGCCATAATGCTCATCTCCATTTCAACATAATTAAATTTTACTCTAATTTAATTTTTTTTTAAAGTAAAAGTAGTCAGGGTCTGAACCGTCTTAAACACAAATGACTGTTCTTGGATGTGAAGGTGCTGGCTGCAATACACAATGCGTATTGTTTCCACGTTAACCTGTCTTTCCCAAGGAGAACTCGTTTAAATTAAAATAAAGCACCTTCTGAGAAGACTCTACGTGCAAGAAGAGTAATACACAAAATATGCTTCTGGGGTTAGTTCCTGAGAGTTGACCCACTCCCCAAATACCCACCAGGGTCAGAACAGACCGCCAATGAACAGACGATCCTTTGGGAATGAGACACGAAAAGAGACTGCCTCTTGGCGGATGGGCAGATATGGGGGTTTCCTGCCTTCAGTGGGCTACCTCCTGAAGTTTTATTGGAATGCAGCCATGCCATGTGTTTACATGATGTCTGTATTCACTCTGGGACAACAGCTTTGACAGATGAGCCATTTCAATGGAGCCCACATGGCCCACAAACTCATGGCAGAGTTAGAAACTCATGGCATCTCTCCACTTGGGGTCTGAAGTCGCCATTCAAATTTGTTCACTATATTTGGTTTAAAAAAACAGATCCGCCTCAAACACCCCCCCCACACCCACCCACCGAGATTCAGCGTATCCATTGAGCAATAGTAATACAATACGGAGGGTTATTTTCCCCTCCGTCTTCTCTGTGACAACACAAATGTGCATCAGACCACCTGTGGCTCAAAGGACCTCCTGTCAGTGTGCATTTCTGTTTATTGACTCATGTTATCCTACAACACTGACACAAGCTCACAAGCTCGTATGAATCAGTCTCCAAAGGATCAAAATGCTTTAATAAATATGTTCGTTCCTTTAGGTCTGGGAAGAAATGAAACAGTTAGTCAAATGTTGAACATTTTGCCTCCTGTTCCCTCTGACTTGGGCGCCAGCTAGATAAATCCAGGGGGCCCACAAAGGAACCCAAACACGCCTTCTTGATGGCTAGTTAGTGCCTGCTTTCCAAAAGCAAATAAATAAGAAAGATCTGGAGTGGAGTTGGGGGTTTCATTAGCTGACTAAATTCTCAGTGGGGCTGTGTACCTTGTACAGAGATTATGGCAAAAATCCATTGCTGGAGGAAAATGCAACGAAGAAGCAGAGACAGAGGAACAAAACAATCTCATTTTTCCTGGAAGGAGGTGAGGACTCACATACGGGAGAGGCCTTTCATCTGGTACCGGAATCCTCTGGGGAGCTTGTTAAAGCGCATCTTCCTGGACCGGACCCCAGGCGAAGCCCAGGCCCTCTGCTGCTGACACGGCACTCTTTACAGCTGCGCCTTCCCTGCAAGATACCTTGACAGGTACGATGTGCTCCAGCCGGCCTGCTACTGGTTCCACTGATCAGTCGCCTGCAGCCTCACTCTAACCTCGGGAACTGCATGTGGCCCTTTCTGCTGGTTATGGAGCCCAAATGCCCACGCTGTCAATTGACACCTGAGGGGGTTGCGGGTGGGGTCACTGCTGAGTGCCAGTGGCACTGCTTGTGATACCTGGGGGTCACTGCTGAGAGCCAATGGCAGTGCTGTGACACCTGGGGGGGGGGTCACTGCTGAGAGCCAATGGTGCTGCCTATGACACTCAGGGGGGTCATTGCTGAGAGCCAATGCCAGTGCCTTCCTTTGGATAAACCACAGCCCAAAGGTCCTGGCACCTGTGCTCGTCATTACTTAGAGGGAAGCAGGTGTGAAATTAACCTGCTCTAGGTGGGAGTCCAGGAAGGTGACGTCAGATCTCAGAGCACCCTTGTCCTGTCCTCTGATGCTTTCCCTCCTCGGGTTACCCACCTCCTGTCACGGGTTTGTGCTCAGGGTACCTGTCACCTGTCCCCTCTTCTCTGTTATGGATAATAACATCTCTGAGCACAGCCTTCTCCCTGGGACTCCATGGAGCCCTTAGGGACACTCGATCTACAGTTCACAGACCTTCCCCGAGCCTGGACCCTCCTCTCCCCTGGATGGGTGCAGACGCCCAGGGGACTGAGAAGATGCCTATGCCGTTCAGCAGCTGAGGACATGTTTGTTTGTTTGTTAGCTTGCTTTAGTCAGGCTCTGGGGAACACTGCAGCCAGAGCTGGGGAGGGGCTCCCAGGGGCAAGGAATGACAAAGGAGAGGCACATTGTGCAGTACTGCAGTTAGGATTTCTACAACCACCCATCTGACTTAAGGAGGGCTCTGCTATAAGGCACTGCATTTATCCACCCTTATTCTGTTGTTCTGGAAAGTTCTATCGCTTGTTTTTCTCTGCCTACCTCTGCACTCACGAGATACAGCTCAGGCCTAGGAGCTTATTAACATCCATAAGGTGCTTTCCTGCTCTGCCTTTAGACTTTGCTATTTGAACTTGAGTCTCCCCTGCCCCAAACCTTCCCTTAGGAAGAAAGCAGAATGAAATGGGCCTCTGCGTGCACCACAGCCGCTGAAAAGAGGGAAACGGGTGGCAGCAGAGGCCTCCTCAGCAGGTCCCCTGGGAAGAGGTCTCGGGGACAACCTGGGAGGGAGGGGAGGGCTAGGCACATGGAGGAAGCAAGCCCCCAGGTACATGGGACCGGGCTGCCGGGAAGAGCCGGTCTTGGGGGGGGGGGGTGCCTGCCTTGAGCCGGGCAATGTCCAGCCCGACCAGGACGTGGCTCTGAGGTCTCAGCACCAGCACAGCCTGTGAGGCGAGGGGGCTGAGGCCCTAGTCCCGATGGGAGGAAGAAGGCGCCGCGGCTACGTGTTTCCCCTCCACGTTACAGAAGCATTGGATTCCTTTTGGTCTCAAAGTTCAGATTCTGGGAAATGAAGACTTTGTGTTTCCTCCTCTTTATGGGCAGATTTGCTCTCAGAAGTCACCCGTATTCATTCACTCCTCCCCGCCTTCTCCCTGGGGATGTGCCCTGAATTGTCCCAGCCGCTGATGTTTGGGCTGTTATGGCCTGTTCGCCTCCCAGCAGTCAGACCAGTGTCACCCTGTCACCGGCTTCTCAGGACCCGCGAGGGCTGCTCATCTTGCCCAGTGAGACCCGAAGACTCCGACCTCATGGTCCCCGGGCCCTGAGCAGTCTGGCTGCCGACCACCTCTCGGCCCTCCTGCCAACATCTGCCCTCCTCCGGCAGCTGCAGGGGTGTCCTCGCGGGGTCTCTGCCTTCCCCGCCTTGTACTCACGCACTCCTTTCCGCAGAATCACTGTCTCCTCCAGGCTTCGGCTCAGACCCCCGCTTCTGGTCTCATGCATGTGGCCCCGTCCCTCAGCGGCTCCACCCCTGCACTGTCCCCGCGGCACTCTGACCTTGGCCGCGCTCTGTGTGCGCTGAGCTGTGGGGCGGCTGCCCTCCTCTCACTAGAACCATGACTCTGAGTGTTCTCAGTGGATGGACAGGTGAATGTCACTTCTTTAGACAGACTTGAACCCTCAACTGAGTGTCATTTTAGATGCTGCATGGATCGGGCAAGGATAAACTTTCAGGGCCACTTGTCTCTTTCTCTCCTTTCTGAAAGTTTACTTAATGAGTTCAGTTGTAGCCAAGGAACCCTCGGCAGGAACTGGCCCTGAGTTGGCCTCTTACCGACCAGAGCTGTCATTTCTCGTGCATGGAGTCCTCGCGCCTCAGAGACGGAGCTCGCGAGCAGGTCACGCGGAGGACGGAGGAGCTCTGGGTTGCCCTGCGTCCGTCCGAGGAGGCTGCTCACGCAAACCCACTGGGTTGCAGGCATTGCTTCTGCCTTCAGATCAGCCCAGCCACCCCTCCCTCCGCTGACAGCCCAGCTGGCGCCGTCATCGCCTAATGGTCCCTCCAGGCCCTCGGTACCTCTGCTTCTGACGGCCCCAAAACAAACAGAAACAGCTCTTTTAAAGTCCCTCAGCAGAGTTTAGCAAGGAGCTAATTGGCCCAGTCTCAGCGCTCCGGGTTGTTCAGTGATGGAGGCGTCAGATGCAGGCGTCAGATACAGGCATAGGAAAGGTCCTGAGAGGAGACCTCAGGGCCCCGCCCCGCTCTTCAGGTTTTCCTTCCAGCCCCGGGGGAAGAGGTGTCCAGGGTACCTCGAGGTGGGGGTGCGAGCAGCTGCACAGGCAGTTTCCAGGAGGGAGGTGGGGGCCGGCTGTTTTCTCGGCCTCCTTCTTCCAGAAGAGCCCCTCGGATTCCCTCCACTTCTTCCTTCACTTCTCCCACGACAGACAAGGGTCCTGGCACCTCACAGAGCCCGCTGATGCCGCCTGGCTTGGAACCTGGCTTGCCCACCATCAGCGGAGAGAAGCACCCTTCTCCCTGAGTCTAGCAGCAGGTTCTTGGAGGGAGTAGGGGCGTCCGCACTGGGCCCCTCTGGCTCCTCTGCCCCAGACGGGGGAGAACCTGCTCACTTGAGCTGTGCCTGGGATCGGGCTTCAGGCGGCTTCCAAGATATGCCCAGTGCACGGTCTCTGAGGCTCCGGGCACTGGGGGCAAGCCAGCCCTGGAGGTCGGGGTGCACAGTGTGGCAGGTGCGTGCGTGCCAGGCTGTGGCGAAGTTAGAAGCAATGGACCAGGCGCACGCAGCCCTGAGCTTATTTCAAATGCTGTGCTGATTGAAAGATGGAGCAGAAGGCGATTCGGAGCTCAATGCCTCACCACGGGGAATCTGTGCATTTTATACGGATGCACATGTATTTTAAGCATCAATCACATTAGCGTAGGTTCTGAAAGGGAGGAAAGGGATGGAGGTGGGCTTTCTGGGCAAATGGGGAAAATAAGACAAGGGAAAAGACCTTCCCAGGCAGATGAAGATAACCTAGGAGCTGAAGAGTCTGATGAAAACTCTGCTTCTAAGGAAAAAATCAAGGGAGCAGGGAGGGCAGGGCAGACAGCACCCCCTTAATTCCAACTCAGGGGAGGTCCCCGGGTCAGGGTGATGCGGGCACAGGCACGCCCCCCAGGGGTCCGCCCAGCCTTGGCTCTTGGCCACTCTTCCTGGCAAAGTGTGTGCCCCTGAAGGTTTCTCTGCCAGTCGCCAGCCCTCGGACAGAAAGGCCGTCTCCCTGTTTTCTCGGAAGCCCCACTTCTCTCCCTGAAGGATGAGAGCTCAGCAAACATCTTCTAAGTAGAACACAATTAAGAAAATGAGCCGGAACCGGAAGTAACACGTATGAACTGACAGAACTGAAGGCATGTTCGGTGCGAGGCTTCAAAGCAGAGACCCGAACAGTCAAAGATAAACCGGAGGGTTTGGGATGCGCTCTGCCTGCCGGGCTGGACGGAGGGGGCTTTGGCGGGGAGTCCTGATGACCACATCCCACCAGGGCCCGCCCACAGGCCTCAGGAAGGCCCACCCGGCACGTTCAGACTGCCCGCCTCCCCTCCTGAAAGGATGGGTCTATCTTCTGACGCAGTGCTGCTGGACTGTCCCCGCCGGTGCTGCGACAGGCAAGGCTGACCACCCAGGGTACGTGGGGTTGGGAAAGGACGAGTGCTCAGAGCGACTGTGAATGAACATCTCCAGATGGCCCCAGCCAGGCCGTTGCCTGTCCACATACCCCTCCTAGGGTTCAGGGCGACTTTCTCACACTAACTGCTCAGAGGCTCCTTACTGGGGGTCGGGGCACACCCGGGCCCTGGACGAGGCTGCGGTAGGGCTTTCGGTCCTTCATCGTCTCAAGGGCGGTCCCCACCGCGTGGGTTCCCAATCCGCTGTTTTGCTTTGATTGACTTTACAGGTTCCCAATGGCCCTGCTGTCCCCAGGAGGTGATGATGAAATCCGTGAGGACATTCTGATTTAGGCACTGAACACCTATTATTATATGGACATTATACTCCCTCCCGTTCCCCCTCAGGTCACAGGCAGGGCTTTACAGTGAAGTGCACGTACCAGGAGTGTGGGTTACCCACGGATTTCATTTCAGGACGGAGAGGGGGACTCACAAAACGTCTGCATATAGAAAGACTCCTTTGTGCAGTCAAGGACTGTGGTTTAAAGGTCTCCCCTCCCCAGCAGATGGGCCCACCTGGTTTCCTTCCTGCCATCTCCCAGGAGCTTAAATTTTGTGATTGATTCCTTTATTTTCTTGTTTATTGCAGCACTGGTTGTCTACAGTGATAACTCCGCAAGGGCGAAGATACTTCTGGTCTGATTTATAAATGGATCTCCAGTCACTAGAACCAAGTCTATTAAATGTGCATTTTAAAAATGGGGACAAAAACACTCCTTTTTTCATGGGTTGTTACAGGACTGTATGAGATGACAGAAATCATTGCTTCTTGTGCACTAGCCCTTTCTTGCGCTCTGAGGGCTTTGCAGCACTTACTCCAGCACAGCAGCCCAGCGAAGCGCCCAGTGTCAGGATGCTCCTTCTCCAGATGAGGACACCGACGCTCAGAGAGGGTGAGCAGCTTGCCTGGGTCATGGAGCCAGCAAGTGATGAAGGCAGGACTTGGGGTTTTGAGCCTGACAGTCTGTACCACAGGAGGGTACCTGATGCAGGGTCACGTAAGTGGCAGCTCCAAGGACGACGACGAGGAAGACGATGAGGACGATGACTGTGACGGCGACAACCGGTTCAGCCCCGGCTGCATCCTTACCAGCTCTGGCTTCCGCTGTCTTGCTGGGCAGAGGCAGCTCCCAGCCTGACTTACTGGGGAAGGATTAACACCCCACTCCCACGCGTGTGGGGGGGCGCCCAGTCTGCAGGCAGTTCTGACTCCGGTAAGAGAAGGGACTGTGGATCTTCCTGCAGTGACAGCGGCCTCTGGGGGGACGGCCAGGCTGTCCAACATTCTCTGCTGCTGTCCTAGTTTGCCTTGGGATAAACCTGGCAGACGAGGGTGGCTGCAAGAGTGAGGATGTGGGCTTTCGCCTGAAAGGAGCAGTGCCTGGGGGAAGGCTCTGGACGTCTCCCTGCTCTCAGGGCTTGCAGGGTCCGGAGGATAGAGCTGCGCTGCTGTGGAATCTCTCCGAACCCGACTGCCTGCCGGCTGATGGCAGGCTCAGGGTTTGCAGTCTGACACGGAGCGCAGGCACATTTCCAGGCAGCTCCAGGGATGGTCTTCTTTCCGAAGGAGTGAGGGGTTGTTCCCTGGCTCTCAAGATTCAGTCATACAAGATGCACATCTGAGAGACAGGTGGTACAACTCGGGACTGAAGTTAACAACAGGTCTGCGCGCCTAAAAATCTGTTACAAAGTAACCCTGTGCTATGTTCTCACCTCTCCCCCCACAAAAGACTGAAGATTCCGGATATGTTTATTACCTTGATTGTGACAACAGTCGCAGACAGGCATGCCTATGTCCAAACTTGTTAAACTGTACCCATTAAATGCGTTTTGTACATTCACTACACCTCAATCAATCTGTTTAAAAAATACCAACTTCCCTAACCCTTTAAACAGGATCCACCAATCACAGGCAGTGTGAAGTAGCTTGGAGGTCCCCGACATCTGGGGGTGTATAAAATGCCACCCCGTTATTAGCTTTACATAAAGTTAAACCTAACTCTCAGGTACCGCCCAAGGTGACGCCTGTATTATCACACCTGTAAAGCAAAGCCATTTGGAAGTTTGCAAGAGTTTATGCTTGAGGCGGGGACAGGCTCTGCAGGGGTGGCCCCTGGCAGGCCACCACCTGGGAAGTGACACCACTGAGCTCCAGAAAAGAAGGGAACTGGTCTCTGCGCAACTTTAACACGTGGGGGACAAGCCGCACATCCTCCACGAAGCTTCACCCACTGGGAGTGCATGACTCCCCGGAGAGGGTGGGAGCACCAAGCTTCTGCAGTCAAGGGACTTGGCCAAGATCTCCCACCCCTGACTGTGGCCCAAGTCTGACAACTCCAAAGCCTCCCCCAGCAGCCCCCTGCACACTCTATCCACATGTGCGCACCCCCACACCCAGACACCAGCTCCTCGGCAGAGGACGGCCCAGCCATTTGTCACTCCGTCTTTTTCTCTCCTTTGGAATCCCAGCAGGTCAGGGATTGCCCCTGACGAGACTGCCAGGCTCCAGAAACGGCCCGGCCTCAAACCGGGAGACCTCTAATTGGCCTGGAGAGCTGTTCTCAGCAGGGTAATTTACTGCTGTGACACTCGCTTAGCTTTTGTCCTCTGTGTCTCCCTTCCCCACCCCCCAAGATGGTAGCCAGACTTCTGAGTTCTGGGTCCTCCTGAAAGTCCCACGATTTAAGGCCAGAAGCAGTTACCCCACGCCCTCTTGCCCTGTCAAGCACTGTTTCTAAGTCCTAGTACCCTCAGTTTTTCTGAAGGGCTGTCTCTCTTTTTAGGGTGGCACTGGCCAGTTATTCATCAAATCACACGTGTTGCTTTTCCTGATGTAAGTCCCATGTGTCATTCATTCACTCCTTCATCAAAAGTTTATGAAATGCTACTAGCAACCAACCACTACTTATTCAGGAACAGGGATGCAGCAGCTGTCTTCGAACCAGTGTATCACCTGCCAAAATTTCTGTGACCTAAACTCTGAACGAGACGGTCATTCAAAATGGCATCCATGCACCTCCCTCGAGGCTGTGGACGGTCTGTGCTTAGGTAAAATCTCAGGTAGACATACAGAAAAGACAGGTTTTGAATAGAAAAAAAAAAAGATTTAGAAAAAAACCAAACTTCTAAAATACCACAAGTAGTTACCTTTGAATGCTGGGGCAATAGTGACTTTTTCTATTTATTTTTGCACTATGCATTTTCCTCAGTGAATGCTTATCTTCACTTTGAAAAGAGCTAAGTATTCTAGCAACACAACAATTGCATGTGTTGACTGGCTTTTGTAATAGGTAGCAACTCATTTTTCACAACCCCTGAATCATAAAGTGTAACAATATGCCAACTGCATTTCTGAAGCATCCATCCCACCTTTTCCTTTTTGTTTCTAAAACAGCCGTATCTGAACAAACATGAATAAATATTGACTATGTGCTAATTTACTTAGTATATCCAGGTAGTACACAGTTCTGCAAAACCCTGTGAAATACAGAAAAATAGAGCATGCAAGAAAACCAAAATAAACAAACCAAAACCTCTCAAAAAAGCCTAGAGCATTCTGTCCGCAATAAAACATTAACTGTGTGACGGGTCCAGCGAAGCAGCATCTGGGTTTAAGGGGAGGAGGGCTTCTGCCTGTCCGTGCTCAGCCTGGGCACTACAGGCTCACTGTATGCAGCCTCACCCGCCTCCCGAGGTCCCTCCCCAACACGGGCAGGCATCACCTAATGTGTTGAGGGTCTGCACAGAAAGAGAGGAAAGAGGTCCCTTTCCTTCCTGTACGGTACCGCCTTACACCAGCCAGAATGGCCGTCATCAAAGAGTCTGCAACAGTAAATGTGGAGAAAAGGGAACCAACCCTCTTGCTGCTTGAGTCAGGGATTCTCACCTCAGCTCCTGTGGGACTTACACCACCAGCTCCCCTGGTTCTCAGACCTTGGAACTTGGAATGAACTGCACCATCGGCTTTCCCAGGTCTCCACTTTGCAGATGGCAGATCTGGGACTCACCAGGCTCTCCGGCTGTGTGAGCTAACCCTTCCCAGTAAACCTACGTATCTACATGTAGGTACACGTGCATATGTATGTATACAGATGGGTTACATAGTGTGTATGTGTCTTAATACCATTATCTGTGTACATGTATATACATACATGTATATAGGATATATATCTCCACCCTACTGGTTGTTTCTCTGAAGAACCCCATACACACCCTTTCACTCTAATCTTCAACCCGATCCCTCTTTCTGGATTTGAAACCACATCATCCTTCTCCTGTGTCCTGTTCCATAATAAAGCCTTAACCCATTATAATTATCTGCCTTTGTCTTTATTTATTTTTCTGATGTTATTAAAAAACACATGCTAGTATTGTAGAAAACACTGAAGAAAATATGAAAAAACATTTTTAACTTGCCCTGAATTCCACCGACAAGAAAATAATTCTGTTAAAATATCACTGTGTTTCTCTGATACTGAGCCGCAGGAGGTGTTTGTATATTTTGGAAATTAATCCCCTGTCAAACAACCCAGTCAAAAAATGGGCAGAAGATCTAAATAGACATTTCTCCAAAGAAGATATACAGATGGCCAAAAAACACATGAAAAGATGCTCAATATCACAAATTATTAGAGAAATGCAAGTCAAAACTACTGTGAGATATCACCTTACACCAGCCAGAATGGCCATCATCAAAAAGTCTACAATAATAAATGTGGAGAAAGCGAGCCCTCTTACACTGCTGGTGGGCATGTACACTGGTGCAACCACTATGGAGAACAGCATGGAGTTTCTTCAAAAAACTAAAACTAGAATTACCATACAATCCAGAAACCCCACTTCTGGGCATCTATCCGGAGAGAATCATAATTTAAAAAGACACATGCACCCCAATGTTCACTGCAGCACTATTTACAATAGCCAAGACATGGAAGCAACCAAAATGTCTGTCAGCAGAGGAGTGGATTAGGAAGATGTGGTACATATAAGCAATGGAATATTGCTCAGCCACAGAAAGAATGAGATAATGTCATTTGCAGCAACATGGCAGACCTAGAAATTATCACACTAAGTGAAGTTGCTTGGACAGTGAAAGACAAACATCGTGTGATAGCACCTACACATGGAATCTAAAAAAGAAAAAAAAAGGGATAAAATGAACTTTTTGCAGAACAGAAGTATACTCACAGACTTTATGGTTACCAAAGGGGACAGGTGGGGGATGGGAGGCATGGACGGGGGGTTTGGGACTGGCACCTGCACACTGAGGTCTAGGAAATGACTGGCCGATGGGGACCTGCTGTAAGGCCTGGAGACTCTACCCCGTATTCTGTGATATGCGATGGGGAAAAGAATCTGAGAGGGAACGGACATGTGTAGGCATATGATGGGGTCGCTTTGTTGCATAGAAGTTATCGCAGCCTCGTAAATTAGCTATACATCAATAACACTTAAAAGAAAGTCACCGTGTTTCAAGTCATAGACTGGAAGCGTGTTATGCAGGAAGGTAATAATGGCATCAGCCAGTGTTTGATGAGCTCCTTTTACATGTCAGGCAGGAGGACACAGTGTTTTTTACAGCTGGGAGAACCACAGAGTATAGTTATGACCCACAAAACAAATGAGGAAACTGGTCACAGCAGTTTAAGGAGACTGTTCTGCTCACACAGCTGGTAAGTCTCTACTGGCTTAGAACCCAGGGTCTTAGAATCAGCTCACATACATGTGACTTGACGCTCAGCTTATCTTATACGTTCACAAGCCTTCTTTGAAGCGGGACTTGGACTGATGCGAACAGTTTGATATCAGGGCTACACAGTAATTCAGTTGAACCATACTCTCATCATTTGATATTCACGTTGTGTTCTATACCTAGTTATCATAAATAAAATTGAAATAATATGTTTATGCCTAAATGCCGAGGGTCAGGCAAGTTATGGCCTTCTTGGCTGCAAAAGTCAGGCTTCAGTGATTTGGACCATAGTTGAAGGAATCAGAATGAGCATCTCAGAGGTGAAAAGGAAAAGACAAGGATTCCCATTATCACTGCTATTACATGACAACATTCAGAAAATCTAACTAATGCAACAGAATAAGAAAAAATCAACATGATATGATATTAGAAAACAGAAGATTGAATTATTCTTGCTGGTGACACTGTCCATCTTGAAAAGCTGATAAAATCAAACAAAAGTATAAAAATAATGAGGGTCCACTAATGTGCTGAGTTCCAGAAAAGATAAAGACCAATAGTTTTACTATACATGGGCCAAACAGGTTAGAAAACACAACTGAGTAAAGACCACATTTACAGCAGATGTGGGCATGTAAAATGTTTAAAATCAGCTCAATAAGAAATGCATAGGTTCCATGTAAACTTAATTATCAAGCTAATGTTTAGACTGAATAATTAAATAGTTAGTGTTATATCCTCTATTGCTGAGAAGGAATTCCCAGTACTCTAAAGATGACAATTTTCCCCTGGTGATTTACAAGTTTGATGAATTGTAATCAAAAACAAACATAATTTTTTCTTTTGTAATCGGACAAAATATTTTAAACCTTATGTTGAAGAATGAGTAGGTAACAGTGGGTAAAAATAAGTTTGAAAATTAAGACCTCAGAGGAGTTCCCACTGTGGCTCAGAAGTAATGAACCTGACTAGTATCCATGAGGATGAGGGTTTGATCCCTGGCCTCGCTCAGTGGGTTAAGGATCTGGCATTGCCGTGAGCTGCAGTGTAGGTCCCAGATACAGCTCGGATCCTGTGTTGCTGTGGTTGTGGTGCAGGCTGGCAGCTGTAGCTCCAATTCCACCCTTAGCCTAGGAACTCTCATATGCTACAGGTGTGGCTCTAAAAAGACCCCCCCCCAAAAAAAATAAAGACAAGAAAATTTTAAATCTGTAAAATTATAAAATCAAAGATGTTAAGGAAACTATGCAGAGTTAACAAATAGTAAGGGTGGAAAGTGGAGACCACCAATGCCTTCTAACAAGGCTGCTGGTCACCGTTTGGAATGCTGGGAGGTGCTCTGCCTTCTCAGCTCACACATGTGAATGGAGCAAAGCAAAACAACACCAATACTAAGATGAGAGAAAACACCAATATCTAACTTGGCTCAGGTAACGTTCAAAATGAAACTGCAGGAATTCCCGTTGTGGCGCAGTGGAAATGAATCCGACTAGGAACCATGAGGTGGCGGGTTCGATCCCTGGCCATGCTCAGTGGATTAATGATCCCGCATTGCTGTGAGCTGTGGTGTAGATTACAGATGCGGCTTGGATCTGGCATTGCTGTGGCTCTGGCATAGGCTGGCAGCAACAGCTCCGATTAGACCCCTAGCCGGGGAACCTCCACATGCCGCAAGTGCAGCCCTCAAAAGCCAAAAAAAAAAAAAAAAGCCAAAATGAAACTGCAAAGAATTGCAAGTGTCTACATATATTTCACATTTCAAGGAAATTCGAAGTATAAAAACAGAAAAGCAATCATGAAAGAAAAATAAAACACTTTCTATGTAAAAGATACTATAAAAATTGAAAGGTATACCATTTAACTGGCAAAGAATGCCTTACAAGACAGAACAAGTTAATTTCTTTATTTATATAATTAATGCACGAATCCTCACAAAAACAGACTAATAAGTAATTCACAGAATAAACAATCCCAAGAGAAGAATCGCAAGTAACTAATAAATACATAAGGCAATGTTCAAACTCACTAATGATCAAAGGAATCTAAGCTTAAACAGCTATGAATATCACTTTTTAAGCTGCCTCACTGAAAATCTGTGCATTTAAAAAACATTTCAAGAGCTGGTGAAAATACAGTAAGAAGAGTACACTGCATTACTGGGGACTGTTTAAATTGGCAAAATGTTTCTGGAAGACAGCTTGGCAGTGGGCCTGTCTATCAAAAGCTTTAAAATACCGTGTATCATTTGATCCGGAAATCAAACACAGGTTTGTTTGTTTGCTCATTCATTTGCTTTGGTAAACACTTATTGCATTTGCTCTGCTTTAAATTCTTAACCGGGATTGTTTCACTCCCCCTCACAAACCCCACGACTAGGTTCTCGTGATTATCATCCTGTAAAGGTGACAAGTAGGGTGGCAGAGACAAGGCTAGGCAGGCAGAGCTGGCACCTCAAGACTCAGACCTTCCAGAAGCTGGGGCCCAGGACAAGACCCACACTCTTCTCTGACCCCCAAGGACAGGACAGATGCACAAAAAATGCTCATTGCTCCACTATTTATGAGGGAAAAGAAGAAGTGGGGCGAGAGCTAGAGAAATGAAACACATAAATGCGACTTAGTTGGAAGGTTATAGGACTTGTGAATTACATATTTTCAAGTACAAAAAAAATACTGTTTAGTCTTCCCAATTTTTTTTCGTTTTTTAAAAACTGAATTATTTTTTATTAGTGTATAGCTGATTTTTTAAAAAAAGACATAGAAGTAAAACAAGAACAAAACCCAGAAAATACTAATCATGATGAGCTCCAGGCAGATAGTATGGGCAACTCTTACTTGTGCCTTTTTTTTCCTTTTTCTTTTTTGGAGAGGTCTCCAAATTGTCTCAAGGGAACACGTAACATTTGTGAAGCTGCACACCACATGTATAAGCGTGCATGAATACACACGCACACACGTCACCCCAAACCAAGGATTACTCCCAACACAGCCTCGATGCCACTGCATCTGTGAGACACCGGCATAAAAAGGCCACGTTCACTAACACTCTTTCCCAGGCAACCCTCTTCCAGGTTTATTCCTTTTTCTAGTCCTCTGTGCTTACAGACCCCTGGCTCAACCCATCCTTGGTCCGTCTGGCCAGGCAGCCACTCAGCCCTACGCCTTTGGTGGCAGAAACGCCAGAAGAGGCCCGGACAGCCCCAGCTGCTCGGAGAACACCGGCCCCTCCTCAGTCACCCAGCCAACTGCGTCCACCTCTTAAAGTCCCGCTGCATCCCTTCCTCCCCAGAGGCCCTGGCACCCTAGGGCTCCAACTGAATCCTGCTTTGCAGGGCCTCCTGACCAGGAGGCACGCCCGTGCAGTGGAGCGTCAGAGTTCACTGACGTGGGATCCTGGTAAGACCTCCAGGGCTCCCCTGGTGCCTGTAGCAGCGAGTTCCCTGCTTTTCAAACTAAATCTGACAACCAGCCTCAATATCGGACTGACCAAGGTGGACTGCTTCTTCCCACCTGCCCTGGCTGAGCCAAGACGCCGCCCTCGGGGAGATGCTGCCCTCAGGGCCACGGGATGGACAGTGTGGTTTGAGAAGCGCTGCCCCAGAGGCACAACGGACAGAGCCACCACTTGCTGGGCGAGCTCAGGGCTTGGGCGGGTGCTTTTTTCATTCAGGGAGGCACAGAGATGTCTGGGAGGGTGGGAAATGGGTAGAGGGAGAAGTCGGCGAGTGTTTCTGATGGGTGTAAAATGCACTAGAGAAGAGCCTGAATTACGTAGAAATTAATTTTGGTCCAATGAACGACCACTAAGTTTCATTCATGATCCCTCTGCTGCAAGGACTCAGGCTCTGTAAGCACCCCACCCGCATGGCCCTGCGCAAGGTCGTCTGTGATCCCACTTTGGCCATGGTCGGTTTCCACGAGGGCACGTGGGGGATGGGGGGTAACCCCACACATTCCTCAGACATGACCTAGAATCCAGGCGGGGGTGGGCAGGGATGGTCTGCGGAGGAGTTGGCACCTGCTGTTGTAAATAAAGTTTTATTGGAACAGAGTCACAGCCTCTCGTGTACATATTGCCTTTGGCTGCTTTCCCGCTGCTGCAGCAACAGAGACCATCTGGCAAGCAAAGCCTAAAATATTTACTATCCAGGCCTTTCCAGAAAATGGTTCCTCAAGCCAGGACTTGCCAAGGAAGGAGTCAAGAGCCAGTTAGCCACTTGGCTGACCATGAGCCCGCGGGAAAGAGGCTGAGGACTGGAAGGGCCAGCGGACTGAGCAGCCTCACCCTGTATAAGTGAGACAGGCTGCCGAGCCACGTCCCCTGGAGCTTGAGGGACTCGATGGGACCAAGCCTGAGAAGCCTGGGGGCACAGCAATGGTGGAAAAGGGGCCGGGGCCATAGGGATCTGTGTTCCCATGGACCTGATGTGGGGAGAGACAGAGAGGGAGAGGGAGAAAGACTGGGGTGGGCGGGCAGCGAGGACCCAGGCTGTCCTTACAGTATCATCACATGTCACCTGGACGAGCCCTGCTTGAAGCCAGATGCTGAAGGAAGAGCTTAATCTACCAGCCAGGTGGGTGTCTTCACTGCACAAAGTGGCCTGGGCCCCCGGTGACGGGGCCGGGAATAACCCACATGGCTCTCAGCCAGGGGACCAACACCAGCCTGGAGGGTCTCTGGAAGTGGGCTTTCGGCCCCTTCCTCCCTCTCCACACTGTCCTCTCCCAGCCTCGGGCGCAGAGGGCTGCGGGGCCGGTCGGGGGAGAAGCGTGGCAGGGTCCACAGAAGAGCCGCTCACGCCAGGCCGCTTCCCTGCCTCTGCCTAAGGTGGAAGGGAGAAGCTTTAGTTTCAGAGACGTTCAGGGTTTCGAGTCTGACCTGCAGGAGGCTGTTCTGCTGACTGAAGGGGGCCCTCTTCCGACGTGAGGGGAGCCCAGGACCTCCCTGGGCTGGGGGTGCAAGTCACGGGCTGGCCCTCAGTTTTGCCCAGGGCATGGCGTGAAACTGGCCCCACAGAGCCCATTGAACCAACAGAGGGGAAAAGAGGACGCTGTCGTCCCTTTGATGAATGAAAGTCGGTGCAAAAAGATGAGAAACGGGAGCTGGCAGGAGGGCTCCATACTGCTGAGTAAGACGGAGTGGTGGGGACTGTGGTGAGGCCAGAGGAAAGCCTTGCAATGAGGCACCACAACTCACCTCTAGTAACTGATGCTTCACAGAAATTCAAGTGCAGTTTTGCCAAATATACTATTTTTTTCTTTTTAGGGCTGTGCCTACGGCATATGGAAGTTGCCAGGCCAGACTACATCACAGCTGTGGCAAGGCGGGATCTGAGCCACATCCGCCACCTACACCACAGCTCACAGCAATGCCAGATCCTTAACCCACTGAATGGGGCGAGGGATCGAACCTGAATCCTCATGGATACTAGTTGCATTCATTACCACTGAGCTACAACAGGAACTCCCAAATGTAATATTTTTTAATGAAACTCCAGAAATCTGAACTTTTACGAACATACATACTCTTAGCATCATATTCCTATTTTTTTGTTTTTTAAAACAGCTCAAAGCCAACACTGGCACCAAACAAACCTACCCGTCAACTAGATGGTGCTGTATTTCTTTGAACTGAGGTCTAATCAGCATGCATGTTCCTTTTCTTCTTTTGCCTTATCTTTTTTATATTAACGTTTTATATAATACAGATACTCTGCTTCTGCTTTTAGCAATCATCTCAATCAAGAAATCTCAAAGCTCCTCTTAACCAACAGTAAATAAAAGAGAAAAAATGCAACCTAACCAACATTGTACACACTTATTTCTTGCCCTGGCGTGTTTAATTCTCTTACTATTCCAAAATGAAAACAAAACAGCTATTTTTCATGGCATCAACATAAGAATCTAGCAGGCTTCCCCTACGATTGAGGAAGAAGAAAGCATTCAAATATTCCACCTGAGACCTATCTGGAAACCAAACCAGTGAGGACCCTAGAAGATGGTATTATTCAAATAACGTTATTTTTCTTATGGCCTGTGGACTCTATTAACGGCTGTTCTATAAACGATCAAAGCTGTTCACCCATGAAATTCATGATTCACACGTGATCATTACAGAGACATTAAAATCAAGGAAACATACGCTGGAGTGTGAGTGATATAACATTGCACATTATAAGGAAATATTCCTTGTCAAAGGAACAAATACCAGCAGAAAATAAAGCCCAATTCAGATGCCAAAGTGTGATAGATGCTAAGTATATAAACTGATTTTCTCTGGGTCTGCTCTTTGTCAAGTGACTGAAACAAATATGAGGCTTCGCGTTTGTTTCCTCCACAAGGTCCAGTTCAGTCGATTTCTATTCGAGTGTCAGAGCGACATGACCTGCCCACGTGGCCTGTGCTGGGATGACACGTCATTTCCTCCGTCCGAGGCCGAATGCCCCATACAGGTCACCTTTTCATTGCGATGTAGAGAAATAACAATTTGACTGTTGACAACTTTTTATTTCTCACACTCCATTTTATTTCTGGCTGGAGTCGAAGTCCGCTCTACTGCTTGAAGACCCAGCTCAGAGCCCTTAGCGCTGGAAAAGGAGCTCCCCTGGCATTCCTGCAGCTACACTCGCTCACCTGCGTCCTCAGACCGGCCTGCAACTTCCACAGGGGACAGGAAGCTCTCAAAACAGCCAACCTTCCCTTTAAAAAAAAAAAAAAAGGAACGGAGCGGGAAGGGCCCATGTTGTCCCCCTGGGTCCCTTTGTGGAATATCTGTGATGCCGTCTGCTGCACAGATGCTTCAACGCTCAGCGAAGACCCACTCCTCTTCGGCACCAAAGGAACAGGCAGCACCTTCCTAGTCGCATCCTCTTCAAGAGTGACAAAGAAAACGTGCGGGGAACAAAAGGTGCCAGTGAAGGCAGGGAGGAACTGCCGGCAGGGAAAAAAAAAAAAACCTGTTTGTTGTCTTTTGCACACAAAATGGACGGATCTGAGGGAGCGGACCTCAACCTAACGTATCCTGGCAGCCTCAGAAGAAGAGAGAGCTGCTTTTTCAAATGATCAGTGTAGTTTATGAAGCAGTTTCTAAAACGTTTATGGACAGTTTAAGGACCGTTAATAAAACTGAGTCCTGGGCACCACCCCAGCCGGGTGTGAAGCGGGGCGCTGTCGAAACGCAGGTGGCCGTCCACTGCTGTCCCCCCCGCCCCCCGTCTAGTCCAAAACTGACGCCGGTCGTTGTTTCTGGTCTACCTGCATCGCCACGTCTAACTGCCTTCCGACAGCACAAACACGCCTGTTGTTGAGACCGCACTTTCCACGTGTCCCCTCATGATTTTCCTCATGGCTCCACATTGTTTGGGATCCATTCTGTGTTGACAGAGCTATGATTATTTCCCTTCACGCTATCCAGTGAAAACAGAAAAGGCCTAAGAAATGCATTTGTAGGCTCTGCCCCCTTTCCTTGAGAACGTTGTATTGGGATAACTCCCCTCGAGGTGCTGGTCAGTATAAGCCGAAACCAAGCCCCCAACTCTAGAGTCAACGTCTTTGGTCTTTCCTTGAAAGAGAAAGCCCCAAGCAATCTGTCCGGCTCCCCAGGTACAAAGTGACGTTTCCAGATGAGCATGTATTGTCAGCTGTTTTGTCCTGCTCATTCATTTTCGTTTTGTTAGATCCTTTGTTTCTTTGATGCTCAGAATATCACACCATTTGGCTCTAAAATCTACATTAGAAGAACATTAATTAAAGGCAGACAAACGCAATGGAGACAGTGTTAAAATCATGCTTGAAGGTACAATGTAATTAATTTTGTACAAGAGAAACATGAAAGAGAGAGAATGAAACTGGAGGAAATAGCAGCACAACCCACAAAATTATAATGAGAAATACAATTGTAGATTAGACAAAATATGAAAAGACATACGGAGTAATTAGATTTCGGGGGGGGATCAAAATAAAGGGTCTTCTGCTAAGTGCTCGTGGAAATTAAGTGGAGAACAGACATCTCACATCGAGATGGGCTTTGCTCACGGGCCGGATGACTCGCCTCGGGACCTGCTGGCATCGGGGGGTGGGGAGGGCAGGACGGCCAGGAGGATCTTTGAGGGGCTTGGACAACGGAGTCAGGAAAATGACCTAGCCTAGAAGCAATTCTGTTTAATGAGAGCAGCGAATGAAACTGGTCAACTATGATGAAGTTCACCTCCCTTCCAAGACGGGGCCAGAGCGACCATAATGCATCAAGGCTCACTATTCCCGGGGAGGCCAAAATTACCAGGATGGTTGTTAGGGCAAACTGGATTTACAGTGTCTAACAATAGTTCATTTGACTTTACTGCATCTGTATTTCAGTAGTGCCTTAGGGGGCTGTGATTGAAAAGTTACAGAAACCTCTTGAAATTGAGTCTAGTCAAAAAGATAATGAATTTATATAAAACATCCTCTGCGTAGGAATCCATCCTATGGCCCTATAGCACCATAATAATGGCGATGACCATTCATAACAACGATAACTCACAGGGCCCCAGACTCAGGATGGGCTTTTTCACAGCCAGCGTGGCCACTGGCTTTTGCTTAAATGTCACATGGTTTTATTCAACCAGCTTCCAGACTGGACTCTCTCATGGCTGATCTTCCACGTGGAGAGGAAAAAACAGGACTGGCATTACCATGGTTGGGTACCAGCTAACATTTGCTCCGGGCTCCGCCCGTGCCAGGCCCTGTGCTGTACACGTGGTGGCTCATTAAACCCTCACGAGAGGCACTTTGGTCTCCTTTCACAGAGAGGACTGAGGCCCCCTGAGGTGACAGGAAGAGGTGGAGGACCCAGGAACGCCGCCTTCAGGGAGGTTCTGGAGTTCACTGTTGCCTCCATCTACCACGAGTGCGGGTTCCGCAGCTGAGGGTACAAATCGCCATAAGCCCAACTGCTTAAAACATCATCCTTCACCATCTCGCAGTTTCCAGGTCTGCAGTGCGGGCAGAGCACGGCCCCTCCGGTCCCACTCAGAATCTGCAGAGCCGGAACTCCAGCGGGGGGCTGGGCTCCCCCAGGAGGCTGGGGACAGCCCCTCCGCTCCCAGGGGCCAGCAGGTTGCGGCCAGGGCTCGGCCCCCCCTCAGGCTCCCCCAGTCCCTGCATCCCAGCTGCCTGGGCACCTGGGTCCCTTGTGACTCCAGACCCCTCGGGCTTCCCCTCCCGCACGCTCCCCTTCACTCTCCAGAGCCCTCACCAGCGGCACCTCTAATGTCCCTGTTTCTGCTAAGGGTCCAGGTACAAGGACTTAAGCATTGAAATATTGCTATGGTGATTCAGAATTTCTCCACCATGCTCTTCAAAACTCCTCCCTCCTCATGGCCAGATGTGAAGAGATGCAGCTTTTACTGTTTCTGTCAAAACCAACCCAAGAATATGCACAGTCCTGGCCTGAAGGGGCTCATCTTCCCCATCCTCCCAGCTCTGAGCCGGTGCTGAGGACTCGAGCGAGGGCGCGGCCCAGCCTCAGGAAGATCAGCGCACAGGGTGATGCAGGAAGAGGGCAGGCAGTGAAGAAGCACGCGGTCAGGTTAAAGGACAGGAAACACCAGGGTCTCGGGAGACTCACCATGGACACCTGACCAGGTCCAGCCGTGGGGGGGCGGGGGAGGGACTGTCCGGAGGAGGTGACATACAAACCAAGACCTGGGAATCGTAGAGCCAGGTGATGGGAAGGGATGGAGAGAAGAAGGGTGAGTGTCAGAGGCAGAAAAAAGGGCAGGTGCAGAGGCTCAGGGCAGGTGACCATGGGGACAGGGTGTGGAGGGGGGGCAGTGGGAGAGTGGTCAGACAGGTCTGTGGGGTGGGCTGGCAGCACTGGGGGCCATGTCGGCCACACTGAAGTCCCCACTTGGGACTTGATTCTGAAGGTGACGGGCAACAGTTGAAACACAGGGAAGGCCAGATTAGTGCAGAAATCTAAGATACGCCCTGTGGTCTCCTCTCTCCTCTGGCCAAGTGGCCACTCCTTCCAGGGCAGGTGGCTCTGTGGCGTCTCGTCCCCAGGACGTGTCCCCTGCTCTCGGGAGGCTCAGGAGCTGGAGGGGTGCTCTTTCCAGAGGCACACAGCTGTGAGCCAGACAGGCGCTAGCTCTGCCTCTCCAGTCACAGCCCTCTGTCCCCGCCTCCAGTGCCCGCGCTCGGAAGCCTGTCACGTCTGCGACGGAGCGCCTCGGGTGGGCGCAAAGGCCTCGCCTCCCTAGCCAAGGGCACAGCTGTGTTCTCGGCCCCTTCCTGTCTACGTCATCAGTGTTTGCTCTCTGACTCGCTGGTGTTCCCGCCGACCCTCTCAGGAAGGTGGGGGGTCTTCTCCTGCTTAGGCATCTCCTGCCTGACTCCTGCCTGACCAGGAGGCAGATGCTGGACTCATCTCTGGGAATTTTAGTGAATTTATTTTGCCAGAATAACTCAAGCCACTGTGGGGTTTCTCAACAGTCATATTAATTTGCAGTGGGCTCTTTTTTGATGTTAATTTCTTGTCAGAGCAGAAGATTCATGATTTAAAAAATGACGGAAGCAGTTTTATAATAAATGATGTGTGTGGAATGTGGGTTTCACTCACTCCCCCCCCCCGCCCCAGCTGGCATCTCTAAGCTACTTCTGTGAATTGGAATCTACTTTTGGATGTTTCTTCTGTCATTCCTGCAAACAGAGTGGGGACTGAGTTGAAGGATCGATTCAGAAATGAAGATCTGGAGGCTGGGTATCACTGTGTTGGCCCTGACTCAAAGTTCTCCATCTTCTGCTGTGAATTTCTAAAGCCAAGCTAGAAGTTGCTGAAGGTCTGCAAATGGCATTCTTTAGCTTTTAACTTTCACATAAAACAGAATAAAAGATTACCCCATGTCCAAAGAAAATTCTGGCTACTGCTTGTAATAAATTCCTGTGCATGCTCCAGATGCAGATTTGAACAGCATGCTGTCAGCTCATTCATTCTTCCTGGAGCTTATTTTTATTTGGGTTGCAGGCATTAAAAAAGATGTCAGATATGTATATATTCATATCTCCCTCTATTTATACATCTACACTCTTCCAGGTACATCTAAATACACACCCACAAGTAAACACATATACACATACATTATTTTCTCTATCCCAATGAATTCTTCTGTCAGTGGCATCTGTTCTACCAGAGATGTTCCTGATGAAATATTTCCGAGTTTTTGTCATGTGACCTAGAAGGAATCTTTGGGGTGATCTCATCTCTTGCATTTGATCCTGAATAATTTCTTTAATAGGGACCCCATTCTCTCCTGAGACAGACCATTTGATTTTAGATATCTCTGTTAGTAATTCCTTCCTTACTTTGAGAAAATATGTTTTCCTATCATTTCCACCCTTTAAGAAGCGTTAAAGCAATGTGCCTCTCTAACTGGCAGTTACACATGAGAGGCTGAATGACAGAAGGGAGTTTAGAAATGAGGATAAACATTGGAAAGTCATCAGCTTATCCATGATAATTGTAACTCTGGGAGAGAAAGAGCTGCAAACAACTTATAAGACTCTGTGGGGTATGAAAGACAGAAACATTGGGGAAAACTAACCTTCGAGATTCTACTGAAGAAAGAGGAATAAGCCAGAAGACTCTGTTGGGCAGGACACCCGCTGAGACAGAGACGCTCAAAGGGCGCAGTTGAAGAGAGCTGATGAAAGGGCTGCTCACAGAGTGCGGGAAGAGAAAGGGGCACCTCCGGGGGTGCGGAGGCACCAGCAGGGAAGCTTTTCCACCAAAATTCTGAAGCAGGCATATGGGGGGAGCACGTCTGGAACCCAGACAGAGGTACAGACGGAGGGGAGAAAGGTCCAGAGGGAGCTTTGGCCTTTCATAGAGAAAGACAGACACTGCTGTAGCCTGCACTACAGAGACCCTGAGGCATCTCCCTCTGATCTGCTAGCGCCCCCCACTGGCTAAAACCAACAGGATCCCAGGAGGCAAGGGAGCCAACCTGTACCAGTCCATTGGGGTCAGCGCCGGGACACTAAACAAAGTGGGAGAGGGAGCTGTCCGGACAAGAGCTGAGGAGAAGAGGATAAGAAAAAGACAGAAGCATGATTATGAAGGGCTTAAGGGCATAAAATACCGCAAGGCACATTTCTAACAAAAGAAATTCTAGATTTACTGAGGTCTCCAGGATTGAGGCACAATTTGACATGGAAATTGCTTTATAAACTAGTACTTTTTTGTCTTTTTTTTTTAGGGCAGCATCCACAGCATATGGAAGTTCCCAAGCTAGGGGTCTAATTGGAGCTACAGCTGCCACTGCCACCTTCGCCACAACCATAGCAACGCCATATCTGATCTGCATCCGCGACCTATACCACAGCTCATGGCAACGCCAGATCCTTAATTCCCTGAGTGAGGCCAGGGATCAAACCCACATTCTCATGGATACTAGTTGGTTCATAACCTGCTGAGCCATAACGGGACCTCCTATAAACTCATATTTTAAGTGCCAGTGTTTAAATAACAGTATGATGGTTACTGCTAAGGTCACAGCAGTGACAAAAAAATCTGCATTCTCACAGAGGGCTTCAGACCATATGCAAGTGCAGAAACCAAACAAGATGACCGACAGCAAAGGCCAATAGAGAAGACAGTTTGGTGTCACTGAGAGCAAGCATCCAGTAAATACACCAAGTCCAGGCCGAATATTTCCTTGTGGTGGGACAGTCCTGTGTGTACAGCCATTCAGCACCAGCCCTGGCCTCCACTCAACAGATGCCAAGCTCCACTCCACAGTACGACAACCAAACCCCCAAATATCCCAGGCCTTGCTGAATTCCCCCTGTGGGAAAATGTGCCCCTGGTTTAGCGACTTCAGGTTGGACAGAGCAGAAAAAGCCAGTAATGGAGACAGAAGGAGATCCCAGTGGGGCAGGAAGGATGAGAAAATAGTTATGGGGGCAGTGCGGGGGGGGGGGTGGTGGCACAGATGTTGTGTGGGGATGGTGATGGTGATGGATGACTTGGGGAGGAGGCTTTAGCTTCTAGAGGTGACAGAAAAAGGTGAAATTAATGTGAATAATGTATTTTATTGAACCCAGTACACAGAGATGCCAAGCATCCTGCAATGAGTCTGATAATCAACGTGGGGATTCTAGGCCATGAGACCAGTGAACAACCTCTTCTTCATTGATAGAGGAAGTAAAAAAGAGCTGAAGTGCCTCAAGTGGTTAGGAGGTACTAACACAGCTCTCTGGGCAAGAATATCCCTGATCAAAAAACTCAAATTACAAAAACACAGAGAAGAGGATTAATATTTTTCAGAAAACACAATGTCATATTTATTCTACTTTCTGTGACTTATTGAATTCCCTGCTACAGTAATTACAGCCATGCATTGTTAGAGAGCTATAAACATTGGAGGAACTTATTATTGTCAGAGATGATTATTAAAACCACATAATTTTGCCTGCAGACCCACACAAGCCAAAAAAAATGTTGATAAAACTCATTTTGGGTAGCCTGCTTGTGTCCTTGAGCTGGGTTCTCTTCAGAATAGGATATTGATACTCTGATAATTTTCATTTACCTTACTCTTAATAACAGTCTATCTTGTCTCCAACAATTAATCTTTGCAAATTTTTAGACTCCTCTTTTTGTATACGGACTAGATTTTGATAGTATTTCTTAGGACACCTGCAGTGCGTGAAAACGTTTCTTAATCTGTTCTGCATTGCATGCCTCTCTAGAGAAGCTGATCAAACTTCAAAGAGGTCAAAATATCCCACTGCTACAAAGTTAGGTCTGGGAGAGGAAATGCATTATTGCCACAGCAATCATGTGACACCCCCTCCGCGGGAGGACACTTCCGGTAAACAGGCCCATCTGTGGACCTCTCACAGACCCCTAGTAACCAATTCTCTCTTTTCAGATCTGCCTATCCTGCAACGAAAGGGGACTGACAGCCGTGGAGATGTGGACCCCCACTGGCACTGGGTTGGTGGGGAAGGATGAGTGAGCCTTCAGGGAATCAAAGCATCTTCAAGCCTAGCAGCTTGGACCAGAGCATCCATCCTGGACAAGAGCCAAAATAAAAATTGTTTTTCCCAATAAATGCAGGCTTTGGTCCAGTGAGAAACGTCTTCTGATCCAGAAAAGCCTTGAGCCAAGAGGTGAGGTTTTCCTGACTGCTCGCAGAGTGGCAGAGACGGCCTCGGGACTACACACGAACCTGCGCACTCCCGGATGGTGGCGGAATCTAATAAGGGTTCCACCACATAAGGATGGTTCGCCTGGAGGGTTCGCAGGATATACCTCCCCGCTCACGGGGTCATCCCGGAACATCTGTTAAATGATCGAATTCTCGGGTCCAACCACAGCCCTGCTGAAACCAAAGTGGGGCAGGGATGGGGGCGGGCAGGGAATGGCATGGGTGCTTGCGGTCACACCGACCTGAAGCACATCTGGGCGGGTCAAAACCTCTAGTATTACTTGAAGCTGATGAGAACACTTCTGGCTAGGAGTGGTCTTGGTTATATTTTAACAACAATGTTTTATATCCTTCAATGCAGAGTCAGGCATTTTAGATAAATTCTCTAAGAAATGGGAGCTTACTTCTATTTGAAAACATGTTAATCGCTACTTTGAACATGCAGTGCCAGTCAGAACCAGGAACCACTGGGATGTGATAGTTGCTTCCAGGACAGATAATAAGCTGGCAGACCCAACTCCATTTATCCTGTGGATTTAAAATGCCAGATAAGGGCTACCTGCTTCAAATAGAGAAACTCACACAACTGGCTCATTCTTCCACTCAGACAGTTTACAGAAAGCAGACTTTAAGCAACATTTCCTCACTTTTCTGGGGAATTGCTTTTGCCCTGAGAATTATATTTCCACATTAAAGATACATTTTTCTCCCCGTGGCTTATTTCTGGATAACTGAAAGAAATAGAAAAGTTCAAGCTTATCATGCTCTATTAGTTTGTCAAAATTTTAGTTTACTTACTTTGGTATGGCATTAGCCTTTCAAATTTTATGGCACGTCTAATAAAAAATGAACACTAATGCATTTACTTTAGCACTGTTGACTGATTTTTTTTTTTTTTTTTAGTTAATGACTAGGTGATTTTTAGGAAAAAAATACCTTGAGGAATCTGAAAACCAGATATTAGATGAATGAGGAAAGGCAGAGTTAACTGTAAAACTTTGCCAAGGAAATTCTCAACCTGTATCCATAATTCTGGTCCCAGGGAAAAAAATTAATACTGAAGTGAAAAAGAGTTTATTTAATCCATACAAATCCTTGTGTTTTAAAGTAAAATAGAACTTTTTTTCAAAACGAGTTTCCTTTTTATTTAGAGATTAAAAAGCACATTTTTTTCCTTGGGCAATTCTATTTTAATATTGTAATAAATTATTTTGTGTTTTAGGGATAATTTAAACTGAAAATATCCAATTTACTTCACAACTTCAGCAAATTCTTTTGTAAGTGCTGCCAACTAACACAGAAATGTGTGTGTATGTGCCTGTGTGTATACACACACACACACATCTCTATATCTGTCTATTCAACTTAACTCACATTTCAGGGCAAAGATTCATGCTCAGCCAACGTATTTATGGAAAGACAACTGATTTTGGAAGACATAAAATCCTTTTTGGATTAAAAGTTTTTGAAAAGGACTAATAAAAGAAAAACACATTATTGTATCCAAGAGGCAGAACTTGATCCACTAATTTGCCAGTTATTGTTTTCTCAATATCACCCTTTGCCATAAGCCAAAACAACAGTGTATTTCTGGAAAATCAAGGCAAAAGTAGATGGCAGCCTACAGAGACGCAAGAAACTGTTTCCCAGTTTTAACAACCAAAAAGGGAAGGAAGAGTAACAGGGACTAGATTTAACTTCTCTTCTTAAAAAGCTAGAAAGCAAGAAAACATGTATGAGATGATGTCTACCGGACACTGGGCACCAGGAAGTGCAGGACACTGACTCCCAGGAAGGGAGATAAGCGAGGTCGTCTTCACAGTCCACAGCATGGGGAGGGGACACGCGAGCAGGGCCTTGTGGGCTCGGCGGGTTGAGGGGCCTCGTTCAGAGTTCGTGGATGTCAAGGGATCGCGGCGTTCTGGGAAGTGAGGGAATGGAGTATGAGAGAGAGACGGAGACAGACACAGAGAGACTGAGAGAACACATACACACTCGGAGATTTTCAGAGGTGACGCCCAGACACTTAGCTGTGTAATGCATATATGTGGGGAAACTTCCAATAAAGACAAAGAACCCCAGAAAAATGACATGAATGACATGAATGACATTTCCAGCTCATTCACGGCCAAAAATACTTTGCGTTCTCATCACATAAGGTCGAGAAACCTCCTATAACCTGAGACACTGGCTTGTGTGTTTAGAAAATATCACTTGAGTAGTGGCAGAAATTATCCCTAGACTTCAGGCTGCCATGGACTCACCCTAACAACACCTAAAACAAGCCTCAAAAGCGCAAACTGATTCCAAGTAACTTAACCAAATGCCAGAGCAAAGCCCAAGAAATACAAAATTACTCCACCACCAAAAAAATTACAATTCACAAAGACTAGCATTCAATCCAAAATTATAAGGCATGTAAAGAAGTAGAAAAATATGCCTGATCAATAAAAAGATCGAGAGAAAAAGTAATCAATAGAAACAGATTTTGAAAGGATAGATGATAGGATTACTCAATAAAGGTGTTAAAGAGTTATTGTAAACATAACTGTTATGTTCAGTAAAATAGAGGGAATCTTGAGTATGATGAGGAGAAAAATTAAAATTATTTTAAAAAACAGTTCAGACTTCTAGCATTAAAAAACAAAAAATAATTCTTGGAGTTCCCATTGTGGCGCAGTTTTAACGAATCTGACTAGGAACCATGAGGTTGCGTGTTCGATCCCTGGCCTTGCTCAGTGGGTTAAGGATCCGGCATTGCCATGAGTTGTGGTGTAGGTTGCAGACGCGGCTCAGAGCCCGCGTTGCTGT
Organism: Catagonus wagneri; assembly: GCA_004024745.2. NCBI lineage: Eukaryota > Metazoa > Chordata > Mammalia > Artiodactyla > Tayassuidae > Catagonus > Catagonus wagneri. Next base: position 856,312 of record PVHT021183544.1, read on the forward strand.
GGCTGTGGTGAAGGCCGGCGGCTACAGCTCCTGTTAGACCCCTAGCCTGGGAACCTCCATATGCCACAGGTGCGGCCTTAGATAAGGCAAAAAGACAAATAATAATAATAATAATAATAATTCTAAATCATAGCAGGTTAGATATCACAGAAGAAAAGATTAGTGAACTTGATGTCATAGTAGCAAACACTATATCCAAAATTAAAAGAATCAAAAAAAGAGTAAAAAAAAAGTGGAAAAATTAATTAATCCTCCAGGGAGTTATGAAAATATGAGTCAGTATAACATATGTATAACTGGAGTCCAGAGAAGCAAGAGTGGAAATATAGAATTACATTTATATATTTCTAATGTGTAGAAATAGTGGCCAAATGTTCCAAATTTGATAAAATTTGGATCACAGAAGCTAAATGATCTCCAAGTAGAGAAACATGATGAAGAAACCAGAGGCAAGGAGGAAGAAAACACAACTATGGACGAATAAAACTAAGAATGAGAGCAGACTGCCCAGTACACAAGAGTGTTTTGACATTGTTCAAATACTAATAAAAAGTGGGAGGGAGTCCATTCATCCCAGAAATTTTACACCAAAAACACTATTCTACACATCAAAAATACTAAAAAAAAGAAGGTGAACCAGACTTTTTTCAAATAGACTCTAGGAGAATGGAATGCAGTGGCACCAGCATTACAAGAAATGTTTCATGCTCAGCCAGAAATAAAATGAGATTAGACAGGAATTTCGATCTACACGAAGGAGTGAAGAGCACATCAGGTAGTAAATATGTGAATAAATATAATAGACTCGTATCATTTAATTTCTTTAAAATATAATTGTTTAATCAAAAATAATAACAATGTAGCCTAGGATTTAAAACATTTCTAAAAGAAAATAGGTGACAACAAGAGTACAAAGGCTGGGAAGGTGGCTATGGATGTACAGTATGGCAGTGTCATTATAAAACATGTGAAATGGTATAATGTTTAAACACAGACTATGTTAAGTTAATAAATATGAATTATAAACCCTAGAGAAACCATTGTTTAAAAAGTAGGATAGTGCATAAGCTAATTAAGAAGATAAAAGTGAGTTTTAAAAAATAGTCCTTTAATGCAAATGAAGCCAGGTAAAGAAAGAAAACAGAATGTAAAATTGATGAAATTTTTTTTGGAAGCACTGGATATCCAGAATTAAAAACAAAAAAGTCCTCATTGCCTTATTGTCATTACTCTAGGAGGTGGATCTGAGAAGATATTGCTGTGGTTTATGTCAGCGTGTCTGGCCTATATTTCCCTCAAGAGTTTTATAGTATCAGTTCTTACTTACATTCAGGTCTTTAATCCACTTCAAGTTTATTTTTGTGTATGATGTTAGAGAATCTTCTAATTTCACTCTTTTGCATGTAGCTGTCGTTTTCCCAGCACCTCTTACTGAAGAGACTATATTTTCTCCATTGTATATTCTTAATTAATAGACTATAAGTGATTGGGTTTATTTCTAGACTTTCTGTCCTGTTCCATTGATCTATATGTCTGTCTTTGTGCCAGTACCATACTGTTTTGATGACTGTAGTTTTGTAGTATAGTCTGAAGCCAGCAAGCCTGATTCCTCCAGCTCCATTTTTCTTTCTCAGGATGGCTTTGGCTAGTCCAGGTCTTCTGTGTTTCCAAACAAATTTTAAAATACTTTGTTCTAGTTCTGTGAAGAATGCCATTGGCAATTTGATAGGGATCGCACTGAATCTGTAGATTGCCTTGGGCAGTATAGTCATCTTGACAATATTTTTTCTCCCAATCCAAGAGCATATGAATAAAGTCAATATGCAAGTTGGAGACCATAGAATACATTAATATATTATTTGTATATTCTGGACATAAGTCCTCTAATAAAGAGCACTTAAACTTTAATAAGACGGCAATTTAATTTTTTAAATGAGCAAGACTTAATCATACATTTCAAAAAAGACAGTAGTTGGTAGGAAACGAGCATATGGAAAAATGTAACTTCATCAGTCATCAGTGAAATGCAAATTAAAACCAAGTGAGTTATCACTACACACACCCACCAGAATGTCTGAGATAAAAAATATTGGCAAGGATGTGGAGGAACTGGAACTATCAGAGGCTACTGGTGGGAAGTAAAATGGTACGACTACTTTGGGAAACATTTTGACTATTTCCGATAAACAACCACCTACCATAGGACCCGGCAATTCTACTTCTAGTATTCATTCAAGAGACATGAAACCATATATGCACACAAATCCTGTAGGCAAATGTTCATAGAAACATTTGTTAAAATAGCCAGTCACTGGAAATAGCCTAAATGTCCATCGCCCAGTAAATGGATTAACAAACTGTCAACACTCATACAAGTGAGTACCATTTAGCACTAAAAAGAAACTGAACTACTAAGATCACAGCATCATAGATGATTCTGAAAAATATTATATTAGGAAAAAGTAGCCAGCCATAAAATACTACATACAGTTTGATTCTATGTATATGGAGTTCTTGAAATAGTCAAAACTGCAGTGATAACAGCAGATCTGCGGTGTCCAGGGGCCAGAGGCTTGAGCGAGGGATCGATGACAAAGCGGCACAGGAACACTTTTCAAGGTGATAGAAATGTTCTCAGGATCATGGTGATGGTTACTCGTTGGTCAAAACCCATCAAACTGTAGCTTAAACTTGGTACATTTTATTGTACGTAAATAATAATTCTATAAAACTGACTAAAAGAAAGAAAAATGGAGGAGGAAGAGACAATAAGATAAAGATCATGACGAAAAGAGACTAAACTCCTGGCTGTCTTAGTTTCCACAGAGGCAAACTGTAATTAGGAACCTAGAGGCTTCATTATATCACGAGCACTTGAGCCACGCTGGTCCATTAACCCACGCTCCCTATGAGCCTAAGAACAGCTGGAAAGGGCAGTGACGGTCCTGGAAGCGCTGAGCGGCTCTGTGCTGACAGCACCCTGCCTGCCAAGCGGATGCTGGCTGATGGGAGGAGGGAGGGAGGAAGACGACTTCAGGAAGCACAGCAGGACTGCAGGTGTTGCTCTGGGCTGCCCTCTGCCAGGCTCTGCGGATGTGGCAGAGAAGAGGACACACACTCGTGAAGTGCAGGAATCAGACTTTTCCCAGAGAGTCCTCCAAAGAATTTTCAGAACTTCAATTACGTGAAGGGTCATGAAAAAGCAAGTGATATCTAGATGGCTTCCACAAACGGATCATTTGTGATGAGACTTGAAGGGTCATTTGAAGTTGGTCAGGTGCCCAAGGGAGGAAAATTATTGATGCTGAGGGGACAGCATGTGCAAAGGCCCTGAGACAGCCGTGACCATGAGGTACATGAGGATCCCAGGAGGCCAGGGTAACTACAGCAGAGAAAGCAATGGGGACCGAGGTGAGAAATGAGGACGGATCAGCAAGTCCCCACTTAACTGCACATTCCAATCACAGGAGTAGCTTTTAGCACAATAAGTCCCAGGCTCTATTCCAACTAACTCCATCAGAATCTCCTTATTAAAAAAAAAAAAACTCCTCAGTTGCTTCTAATTAGCAATCAGAGTTGAGCCAGTTCCTGCCTGGAGTCAGATTCTCCATGAGGCTGAATGAGGGTTCTGAGATGCACTTACAAGCATTGCTGTGTGTCACTCCCAAACAGCTCCCCAGGGGCTGGGAGGAACGGGCCATAGAAATGGAAGGCAGGAGAATACATCACTGGAGAAGGGACAGAAGGAAAGGCTCCAGCTGGGGGAAAACGTGTTGCCTTGGAGAATGTGTCATTCATTTCTCTTTCATCAGAGATAATCTTTCTTCAACTCCAGAGGCTTCTTTCTAGTTTTATTCGCCACCTTATGAACTTCTGTGTTAGGAGCAAATACAGAAACAAGGAGCCTGCCCTGGTTTGCAGGCAGAGCCCCCAGGAGTCAACCGTGGGCATGCCCACACATAATACCCAAGGTGGGAGTGGATGGGTTCCGGGTAGGGACCACGTACCCATCCACTGCCCAACTCGAACACAAGCCTCTATCCACTTGCTGAGTTCTGTTGATAGCAGACTCATGCAGTAACAGATGCCTTTAATTTCAAACATTTTCCTATAATTCTCCTCCCCCAAAAAATTAGAAAAGGAAAGAAAAGAATGGAACAGAATGCTTTCTTGCCTGCCCTGATCTTGCTCAAGCAGCTGCAGCTTCACTTCAAGGCCAGGCCTTGCCCAGCTGCCCCTGTATGTGAGCCTGTAGGTCACACTTCCCAGCTAAGGCCAGGAATCATGCTTCAAAGGAAACCGGAGGTGAATGTCATTAACAAGGTTTGCAGCATATTGGAAATCACGAAGATGGTCAGGCCACCTGTCTTTATCCTGCCAGCTCCTATTAAACCATCAAAGGCTTATTTGTGTTCCTTTGATGTGGGCTGCAAGTGTATTTCCTATGAATGATGGTAGATTAAACGTTATAAATGGACCCCGAAGGCATAGCTGGAAATGTACCAATTCTCCATCCTGGGATCAACCTGCATTTCCATTTAAATATCAGCTTCTTACAGTTTTAGCTAAGGTATATATTGTATAAACTGGGTGACATGTTTGAAGGGCAATTAGGGACATTCTTAAATTTATTAGAACGTATAACAGTCATACCTGGGTTTCTGCTTTGGGCTCTAGTGGAGTAGCTTATAGCACTGAGAACAAGAAAGAAAAACAGAGAAAAGAACCCAAGAGACATCTATTTGAAAACAATGCAACCAGCAGAGTGAGGACCCCCACCCCCCGCCCCGCTGCTGCCACTGACTCTGGAAGCCTCTGTGGCACCTTCAAAGTTCAAGGTTCCCTGGTGAGGAGGGGTGGGGGCTGGGCAGAGATGTCCGCCCGCCTTCCTGCCATCTCATCCAACCAAGGAGACGGACCCTGAAGTGTGGGGCTGCCAGGAGATGTGGGGCTGCCAGGAGGTGAGGGGCCAGGATCCTCTGGAAAAGGAGGGGGAGCAAGAGGCAAGTATGATTTTCTGTACCCTTGACCTTGAGGCTTGCAAAACAAAGGCCAAGAAGCCAAAGGGAAAGCAGAAATGGAGGGCAGATTTTCAGCAAGCTCTAGGGCTAAGAAGAGAGAGAGCACGTGAGTCAGATGCCAACAAGGAAGAGGGGCTCTGGCAAACGCCGGGTCTCTGATTCTGGACCCCTGTGGGGGCAGAGCTCAGGGCAGCAGCTACCCACGGGGCAGAAGTCAACACACACAGATGTCATCACCAGGAGTCACCACAGAGGTGACAACAGTGCATCAGTAAATGGCGCGGGTCACCCAAAACAATGTATACTGACCTCCAGCCCACACCATACACTTAAACCAAAATCCTTACAGACTGCAGTCAAAATGTAAAGGCCAAAGCAGGAAATGCTTTAGAAGAAAGAGCAGAGTATCTTCATCACTTTGGGGTAGCAAATATTTTTAAGCAGGACACAAGTAGCACTAACCATACAGGGAAGAATGATTAATTAGTTATCCTTAAAATTGACAAAGTATGTCTTAAGACAGTGCATGGCTAAGACACAATGAAGTAGAAGGCATTTGCAATATCCATACCAATAAAGAAAATAATGAAGGACTCTTGCAAATCAATAAGGAAAAGGCACATGTCCCAGAAAGGATAAAAAGAAAAAGACTCCTATTTTCCACCAAGGAATTATGAAAACGTCGAGTAACATTGATCATGGAACTACAAATTCAATGCAAAACAATGACACCTACACATGCTGAACCACAGTGGATAAAATCAAAGAAAATACCAAATATTGGTGAGGATGCGGAGCTGGCTAGCGGGAGATGAAATGTTGCAACGTCTTTGGATCATTCTACCAAGCTGAGCACACAGATAATCGCTGACCAAACAACTCACCCCCGAGGGGTACACACAACAGAAACACACATGTCTGTGCACCAAAAATACGTCAAGCGTGTTAATAGCAGCGTTATTGGCCACAGACAAAACATGGAAACAACCCAAATATCCATCAACAGTGGAATGAATGGACTGCAGTACTATTTATATTTTGAGGTATTATATAGCAATAATGTGCAAATTATTGTGACACACACAATAACACGTATGGATGTCACCAAACATAATGTAAGAAAAATGACCTACTGGCAGCTTCCATTATTCAAGTTCACAAAGAAGGAAATCAGCTATGGTGACGGAAGCCGAATGGTGAGCACTCCTGGGCGACCACGTCTGGGGGCAGCACCAGGAGATTTCTTTCTTTTTAGTCATATTCTTTTTGATCTGGGTGATAGTCACCGGTATGTGCTCTGTTTGTGAAAAGCCATCCCTCTGTACACTTATTTTTTTTTGTCTTTTTGTCTTTTTAGGGGCCACATCTGTGGCATATGGAGGTTCCCAGGCTAGGAGTCAAATCGGAGCTGTAGCTGCCGGCCTACAGCACAGCCACAGCAATGTGGGATCTGAGCCATGTCTGACCTACAGCACAGCTCACAGCAAGGCCAAATCCCCAACCTACTGAGTGGGGCCAGGGATCGATCCCGCATCCTCATGGATCCTAGCCTGGTTC
>PVHT021183544.1:863889-890033 GCA_004024745.2 Catagonus wagneri
GGCCACATCTGTGGCATATGGAGGTTCCCAGGCTAGGAGTCAAATCGGAGCTGTAGCTGCCGGCCTACAGCACAGCCACAGCAATGTGGGATCTGAGCCATGTCTGACCTACAGCACAGCTCACAGCAAGGCCAAATCCCCAACCTACTGAGTGGGGCCAGGGATCGATCCCGCATCCTCATGGATCCTAGCCTGGTTCATTAACCTCTGAGCCACGTGGGAGCACCACGTGTACACTTCTAATTTGTACATCTTCGGTATGATTGTGACACTTCAATAAAAATCTTAAAAAAAATGCACATCTCCTGTAGCCCAAAACTCCACTTAGAATTTATCCTGTAGACATACTTACAAGAAATAAAGATACACAAAGAAGCTGTTTGTATTTTTTGCAACAATGTTTACTATCATCAACAATCAAAAGCAGCTTAATGTGGCTCTCTTTAAATAAATCCCAGTGCATCTGTATAATGCAACATTCTGTCTGTGGGGGGGAGGGGAATGAAGGAGCTCTGTATGGGCCAGTATAAAACAATCTCCAAATATGGATTAGCTGCCAAAAGCAAACGGCAAAATAGTGAGCATCGTGTTTTCCTATGATTGTTAAATACCAGAGACAGAGCGAAAACTACCTGCGTCTGAAGAATTACACCAAACTGGTGCACATGGTCTCGGACTGAGAGACAAGGCATTCTGATCTGAATTCACAGAGAGACGAATCTTTTTATACCTTTTTCTCGTTTTGATTTTTTTTTTAAATCCACGCCACACATGCCTCCCCAAAACATGAAAAACAAGTTACTATTAGCAATTCACAGCATTCTTTTCTCCTTTTGCACTGATGGATTCAAGGCATTTCTCGCGTTTTAAAGTAATCCACGGGAATTAAACGTGGTGGGCATTCCTCTGCTGCTTCTTAGCCACCGCGTGGTTATGGAGGCCTCCACGTAGCACCAAGTGTGGCCGCGGAGCAGGAGAGGGTGACAGAAGGGGAGGGTCCCAGTGAACAGAGCTCAGGAAGAACTAGTCACTTATGGATTAGCTATCCACACAGCTCTTGAAAGCACAGCGGGGATCAATGCGATTTCGCTTCTGTTGATCCACAGAGGAGGGTAAGTGCGTAAGTGCTTGCAGCGCGTGTGAGCGTGTGTGTGTGTGTGTGTGTGTGTGTGTGTGTGTGTGTGTGTGTGTGTGTGTTTTCTCAATCTCAGGGTCCTTTTAAAACCAGATCCTCCTCCACTGTGATAGGAAGTAAATGCAATTGTTTGAATGTGGGGGAGTGGCGTTGGCAAGGAAGAGTTTTGCCTGAAGCCGGTTTAGTAATTAGGCTGAAAAACTTAAAAGTCAACACAATACATATGCAGATGATGCTGTCTTTAATCTATTTTCACAAAACGAAACTAAGCTGGAAGGGAACAGAGGGAAAAAAAATCGTGGCAGAATGTGCTTGGAGAGACAGTCTCATTGCTGGACTTGAAAGGAAGTCGGGAGAAAGGAACAGCGAGGCAGGAACCAGACGGACAGGTACCCAGGAATAGAAATTAAATCGCAGCTTCCACTCCCCATGGGAAGTCGGTATTAATACCCAGAGCTGCTGTGTTCTGAGGTCTATTTCAGACACACAGCAGAGGGGAAGCTGCCAGCATAGAAGGCGTATGCAGTAAGTGCTCAATCAAGGTGTTGAATCTGTGTGAAATATACAGGAAATGATGCTATTCCGCCAAGTTCAATGGCTGCTTCAAAGACTGGATGCATTTACAAAAGAATTTAAAATGAGACCTAGGAGTTCCAGTCATGGCACAGCGCAAACGAATCTGACTAGGAACCATGAGGTTGTGGGTTCAATTCCTGGCCTCGCTCAGTGGGCTAAGGATCCAGTGTTGCTGTGAATTGTGGTGTAGGTCCCAGACACAGCTCGGATCTGGCATTGCTGTGGCTGTGGCATAGGCTGGCAGCTGTAGCTCCAATTCGACCCATAGCCTGGGAACCTCCGTATACCATGGGTGTGGCCCTAAAAAGCAAAAAAAAAAAAAATTAAAAAATTAAAAATAAATGAGATCTAGTCACTGATACAGAGAAAGTAGTAGATATGTGTTTATGATTTACATATGATGCATTATTTAGATAATGTGTGTAAACAACATATCTGATTTATCATTTAGATAATGTGTATACATTGTAAACAGTGTATCTGCTGTATCACTTAGACAATGTGTACACATTATAACGTATATATGTATAACCTATACGGTGTCACATATATTTGCACCTATGTGTATACATGTGTGTATAGATATGTAGTTAAAGAAAACCCGAGCGGGACAGAAGTTAAAGCAGTGGAAGGAGCTTTTATTCAAAAATCTCTTACAGTAGGGAAGAGACTCCAGCACAGCGTCAGGCTCAGTTCTCATAACACAACCCTGACGAGTGGGGACTGACAGCCACGGCGCAAGCTACAGGAAGATGCGCATCCGTGGATGGAAAATGTCTAAAGAGACACATCAAGTTGGAGGAATTCCAGGGAAACCTACCGACCAGGATTCTTGCAGGCCCGGATCCGACATCACCTGGGGTGATAGCAAGGTGGGGAGTTTGATCAGATCTCAGGGTGGGGGAGTCTTAGTCCATTGCCTGAGCAGGATTCTTGCTAAGTCTGGATCCACAAAGAAGTACAGGAATGGACCTCGTTGGGGAGAAGGCTGAGAGGAGTCTGTCTAAAGTTTGGTCAGGCAAAGAATGTTTGTCAGTTTCAAGGATATTCTTTGCAGTATCACTTATTATAAAAGTATATTGCAACAACCTAACGGGACTGGCCGAGAATTCAAACAGAACTTACAATTGTATGTTTACACTATGGAATACAAAGCATCTGTCATCAGGAATAAATAAGTTCTACATGCTGACATGGAAAGATTTCTAAGATCTAACCACTGAAAGGCAGACTTCTATTTTTAGCATAATCCCACTGATGTTTAACACACACACGAAGACTCTAAATGTCTGCAAGTACATGTCTATTGTATGAACCCGTAGAGGAAGGTCTGGAAGGACACGACTAAATCACTAGCAATGATTAAGTAGGGTCTGGGCCTGTCTGCGACGGTCAAGGTGAACTTTGTTTTTCTGTGTGGTGTTTGATATTTTTAACAGAGAGAACCTACACATACAATACCTGTGTAGACTCTTTTTACCTTTACTCTTAGTGATCACCCTGAAATACCAGACCACTCTCAAAACCATACAGTAACGTTTAAACGTGATGTTATTATTAAGTATACAGATTGGATTTTACATTAGGAAGCATAACAGATCCTGAGCTGCATGACCCACTAGGATCTAGCACTGTCTGGAATGATGCTCATTCATTCATTCATTTCTCCATTCTACACACATTCTTTATCCCACGCAATATGGTGGGTGCTTGGGAGACACAAAACTTACAGGCCGCTTGCGGGGGAAAGAAAGACACAGGAAATGCAACAACAGCTAGGCTTTCTGGGTCTTTGGATTCTGAGCGAAGTGCCTTCCCCGGAGACCACTTAAACCTCACGGACACCAGGAGATACTGCCTTATGATCCCTACAGCGGAGGTGAGAACACTAGGTGGAGACGAAGGGCACGTTCAGATAAGAGGTGAAACTAAGAAAGGAAACCAGGCACTGTGGCTTTAGAGCCTGTTTACCCTCAGGCTACAAAAATGATCAATAACAACAGCACTTTACCAGGCGTAGGGATTCCTGGGGCAGTATGTTTAGACTCAGAAAAGAAGGAAGAAGTGGAGATGGGGGGGTGTGCGGGGCAGGGGACGAGAAGCTTTCAGAGGTTCCTGTCTTTGAGTCTCACAGGCTGGCAGAAAGCACAGAGCAAAAGCTCCATGGTGGGGAGGGGACCTGCAAGCAGCCTGGGTACAGGGGGTTGTAGGCTACTGAACGCGCTAACTGGCATACATTGTCCTCATATAGAAATAGCAGGAATTCCAGGTCTTCCCGGTTCGCTTATTTGCTCATCCTACAAACGTCTGTCCAGGGACTGCTGTGTTTCTGTTACTGTGCAGGAGCTGATCATTCGATCTAGAGCAAAGAGAGGCATTGTCTCTGTCCTCGCAGAGCTGACAGTCTGGATGGAAATGGCAATTAACAAACTAACAATTAACACCATAAGTCTAGACTTCTGGCTCCAGCAATAGAGCAGAGACAATAACCCAAAACACTCCTGCGTTTATTATTTAGAAATGCTGGTAAAACTAATAATCGTGATTTTATAGGCATAGCCAAGAGAGCTGGAAAGAAAGAAGAACAAAAGAAAGAAAAACTAAAAACGAAGGAGGCAGCCAGGTGAGCGCCGCTGCCCTGAGGAGCGCAGGTGTGTGTACAGAGCTGTTACCTGGCTCCCGTGGAGCAGTGGTTCTCTGGGTGCACGAAAATCCCCCGGAGGGCTTATCAGAACACATTCCAGGGAGTTCCCCCTGTGATAAATCAGTGGTTGGGGATCCGGCATTGCTGTGAGCTGTGGTGTAGGTTGCATATGTCACTTGGATCCCAAGTTGCTGTGGCTGTGGTGTAGGCCGGCAGCTGCAGCTCCGATTCAACCCCTGGCCTGGGAACTTCCACGTGCCACAGATATGGCCCTAAGAGACAAACAAAAACCCCACATTCCATCAAACCCCAGCCCACCTCCCAAGTGTCTGATTCAGTTGGTCTTATTCGGGGTGTCAGATTCTGCATTTCTAAGGATTTCGCATGACACTGAACATGCGGGTCTAAGGAACCCACTGATGTCCTAGCCCGGGAAAAGCAAGGAGGGCAGGCAGGGCAGAGACCCTCAAAAATCAAGACCCTCTAAAAGCCACTCCCTTAGTGAAAAGATTATCCAGAAAAGCATCAGTCACCCACCACACCCCAGAGCTTGTCTTTTTCTGCCTGGTCTCACCTTGGAGAGAAAAATAAAAGGCCTCTCCCGAGGACTGATCATTAAAGCCTGAACCCTACGTGGGTGTGGAGTTCAAAATTCAACTCTCGAATGATCCCCAAACCTCCAGGCCAAGGATTTAACGTAGAAACTGGTCTGACACTAGCAATAACCCTAGGACATCTAGCAGAAAATGAGTAAAAATTGGTACGGGGGAGCACCCCCTTGATTCAAGCATATAAGGTTCCCACAGCTAAACCCCCCTGAACAGAGTTTGACAATTCAAATTAAGACATGACTCAAATTAAGGAAATATTCCACCAAAGGTGAATCTGCTGACAGGATACACAGCAGGAATAAAATCCCCACTCTGAAGATAACAGAACAATCTACTATGAATTAAGAATGGGAAAAATAACCTAAAACAAACAAATGCTGGACAGGATGTAGAGAAAAGGGGACCCTCCTACACCACTGGTAGGAATGTAAGTTGGTACAGCCACTGTGGAAAACAGTATTGACAGTCCTCAGAAAACTAAAACTAGAGTTGCCATATGACCCAGCAATCCCACTTCTGGGCATATATCCAGACCAAACTATAATTCAAAAAGGTAATGCACTCCTGCATTCATGGCAGCACTATTCACAACAGCCAAGACTTGGAGACATCCTAAATGTTCTTCGACAGAGGACTGGATAAAGAAAACGTGGTACACAGACCCAGTGGAATACTAGTCAGCCATCTGCGGTAACAAGGAGGCAACTCGAGATTCTCAGACCAGGTGAAGTAAATCTGACAGAGAAAGACAAATACTGTATGATATCAGTTATATGTGGCATCTAAAATATGACACAAATGACCCTACCTATGAGACAGAGAGACTCATGGACATAGAGAACACACTTGTGGTTGACCGGGTGGGGGGGGCTGGGGGAACAGTGGACTGGGAGGTTGGGGTTAGCAGATGTAAGCTATCGTGTACAGGATGGATAAGCAACAAGGCCCTACTGTATAGCACAGGGAACTATGTTCAGTGTCCTACGCTGATCCATAATGGAAAAGAATGTATTAAAAAGAGGGTATCTACAGGTATAACTGAATCACATTACTTATACGGTAGAAATTAACTCATTGTAAAGTAACTATACTTCAATTAAAAAAAAATGACTTGAAACAAAAGACAGAAGCAAGGCCATGAGAATAGAATGAGACACAGTGAAAGAAGAACGGGCAGGATTAAAGAGGGCCAAGGGGAAACCAGGTCCTAGAAATTAGGAATTCAACCAATGAATGAGTTAGAGAGCAGATAAACAGCTGGAAGGATAAACAGGCTGGTGACTGAGATAAAGAAATTACCCAGAAATCAGCACAGAGAGAAAGGAGAGAGAAAATGGGTTAAGGTTCAGTGACATGGGAAACAGAACAAATTGGTCCAATTCATGTTTCATGTTTAACAGGAATTCCAGAAGAGGGAAAGAGAGATAAGAGTGGGAAGCAGCATAATTTCTTAGTGTGTTATTTTCCATTATGGATGAAAGACAAAAATGTACCAAACAGGACACACTTTAAAGAGAAAGCAATACCTAATGATGCTAAAAGTGACTAGAGAATAAAAAGACAGATTTCCTATAAAGTCAGGACAAGTCAGCTGTCAACAGAATCCCCAACAGTGGTACCTGAAGCGGGAGTGCAGAGTGGGTGACCATCAGCGGGTCGCCTGAGGGCTTCTCAGCCGAGCCTGCATCCCTCAAGGTCTGAGATCAGAGTTACTCAGGCAGACAGAACAGAATGAAGGCCGATAGAGAGGGCCAAGGTGGAGCCTGATCAGTTAAAGGAGCTGCGCAGGGAAGTGACTAAGGGGCAGGAATGATCTGGAAGACTGGGGTGAGGCTGCCACTTTTTGTGCTTTTGAGAACACGCATGACAAGAAAGACACTGTTGACAACAGGCAGCAGGGGACCCTGGGGGCTTCCTTTCTGAAGGTTAAGTATCGCTCCAGGTACCAACGTAACTCGCCTTGGGATGTTCAGCTGCAGGGCCACCGGTAATAACGATGATTAGAGGCGGAGAAGTGTGCCCGCCAGGTGCAGGTCCTCAGCGAAAATGAACAAAACCAACAGGGGCTGCAGAAGCCTCCTTGGCCCGCGGTCCTGGGCTCAGGCAAGGAGGGTGCCCAGTTCTACCTGGAATTAATGACCAAGCGCACGACTCCACTGACAGCAGTGTAGACATGCAGATGAGCTTGCACTGGGATTAATCAGCCGCAGAAACCAAAACTGTCAAGGCTCAGGTCATAATTCAGTGATGCTCATACACGAGAACAATTAGCAATGCTACAAATGGGAAAATAGTAGACTTTATCAAGAAGCAGGTTAATCTGAGCCTAATTAAGGTTTTCTAGCTGTGAGATAGAGCAAAATAAGACCCTTTCTGCATTTTAAGCAAAGTTCTTATCAGAGGAAGCTACTCAGCCTATCACACACACAAGGCTTGGCGAGGACAGGGAGGAACAGGAACATGTAAATAGAAACCTCAGGATAAAGTTTCCGTGTTTGTCCTAGAAGAGACTATCAGCCAAGAAGCTCTGTGTGGCAAATCACAGAAAGATTGCTTGAAACTAGTAAAAACATTATCAGAAATTGCTCGATTATGGTTAAAAACAAACTAAAGAGTTGGAATACCAGGCTCTGGGGATTTAAACAATTCTTTAGCTACTGTATCAGCTTGAGACTATACATATCTTTTGTTTGAAAACTGCCTTAAATTCTTTAAGGAGCAGACAGGAAATAAATGAAAGAACATGCCCACTATGCTGACTTTTGATATCAGGCAAGAGATAGAGTTCAGAAGGAAAATAAGGAAAAGCCTTGGAGGGTGGAGTGCCTTCATCTTCACTGTGGCTCACTTGCTGAAGGAGCCTTTCCTCCAGCCACAGAGCAGCCCAGACCTTGCTTTCTGCTGCCTCCATTCGGCCCCATCCCATCCATCATCCTATGTCACTCCCAGTGAGAATCTTGAAAGAAGTCTCATGGTTTCCACGTCAAAGGGCCAGAGTCTGAAAGGTGCCCCTCTCACCCCAGGTCACTCGGTTACCAACCAATGTCACTTGCTGCTTGGTCAGGTTAAATAAAAAGTCACGTGAACAAGTAGGTCCTTATGGATCAAAGAAAGACCATGTCATATGTGTCGTAAAAAGGATGGGCTTGGAGTCAGGCTCTACCTGAAGAAAGTTATTTCACCTTGTTTTTCTCATTCATTAAAACTGGGGTTAGCAAATCCTTTCTGTAAAGGGTCAGATAGTGAGTAGCTTATGCTTTGTGGGCTATACAGTATCTGGTGGAAAGCCACAAAGGGGGGGGGGGGTGATTCAGGTTCAATAAATCAATGAGATCCTGCTGTACAGCACAGGGAACTGTATCTAGTCACTTGTGATGGAGCATGATGGAGGATAATGTCAGAAAAAGAATGCATATGCATGTACAACCAGGTCACTTTACTGTGACAGAAATTGACAGAACACTGTAAATCAACTATAATTTAAAAAATAAAAAAAAACCTTTATGGATGGGCACTGGATTTGAATTTCCTATCATTCTCACCTGTCACCAAATATGGTTCTTCTTTGAAACTTTTTCAAACATTAAAAAAAATGTAAAACCCTTCTTTAGCTGACAGGTCATATAAAAACTGGCAGGGGACTGGATCTGGCCTCTAGGCCAGAGTTTGCTGGCCCCTGAGCTAAAATCTATGTTCCATTTGGCCATGGGTCAGTCCCTCTCCGTCACTGGTCTGTTCATAAGTAGTGGTGCACAGGAGGTGCTCAGGATCAGTGAATGAGGGGGAAGAGGTGATTCATAGACCTTTTTTTTTTTTTTGGTCTTTTTAGGGCCCCACCCTCAGCATATGGTGGTTCCCAGGCTAAGGGGGTCTAATCAGATAATCAGCTGCCAGCCTACACCACCGCCACAGCAACGCCAAATCCAAGCCATGTCTGTGACCTACACCATAGCTCATGGCAACAATAGATCCTTAACCCACTGAGCAAGGCCAGGGATCGAACCCGCAATCTCATGGTTCCTAGTCAGGTTCATTTCCGCTGCGCCATGACGGGAACTCCGACTCACACACTTTGATGCGTCTGCCCTAAAGCAATGCATATGGGGGCACAAGGAAACCCATAAAATGCTTTTCGGAGCCATTACTGATGAACTGATCTCAGTTTTCATGCTACAGCAAGCATTCTGTTCTCCTCACCCAATTCTCTTTCTAAAATGACAACTTGATCCATACACACACATTTTTAGATCTCCAGATTTCATCAGTCATGTTTCAGAATGCCCCTTCTCTCTTCCTGCCAAGTCCAGGAACATTTATTGCTGGCCTACTATGTTCTTGTATACTTCTTCAGCCCCTTTCAGCAGCAGGCGTACACCAGCCCGCTGCCCTGAGAGAAGAGGCAGGGAATAAAGCTTGATAATGCTCAGACCTACGTGGAACGTGGTTTAGCCACTCGCACACAAAACGTGCGTTAGGAAGGTCGGGTGCAAGGCACCGGGTGTCCTGGGAGAGTGTGTCCACCCTTCCCGACCCTGATTCTCTGCAATTTCAAGGACTCCTAGGTGGATAAATCAAGAATGGAGTCAAGAAAAGAGATATACAACCAAGGCCTCGGACAACTGTTACCACCAAAACCACTAAGAACAGGCTTTGTGCAGTTTTCCTAGGCCTTGATTTCCACAGTGCGCAGGGGTCCCCCGGGCCTTCCGAGCGCGCGGATTGAAGGGCTCCGGTCGGCTCTAGGACACGGAATCAATTCCTTCTCTTCTATGGCTGGCCTTCCTTTCCGCTAGATGTTTGTGTTTAATAGAGCACAGGGGAATCGATCTTTGACGCGCTGCAGAAAAATCTGAGAGGTGTTCAGCATACATGGTGTGCAGCGTGTTCAGGGGCTACCGAGTAGAAAACTGCCCAAATAACACAGTCTTGATAATAAAAAATGGCACCACTCAGAAAAATAAATGGCCTTCCCCCCCTTTTCCAACTTAATAAAGATTTGATAGGTTTCCTAGCAGTTAACCAGTTCACATTTAGATCCCAGTATGGAGTTTTGGAATTGCGGGCAATTTATCCTGCCCGGAGATAGCAGAGTTGCGGCATCTATGTAGATATGGAAAAAAAATTTTAAAAGACAGAGTAGCAACAATGAATGGAGCACGTCCAGTAAAGAGAGAAAATACCAGGAGCATGAGGGGGAGTCCTTTGTAAGCAGACTGAGATATAAATATTACTATACATAAAATAAATCCTATTTTTGAAATGATACGCATTTTAGTTTTGTACCCCGTTGTCTGCTATCATTGAGAATTCTGCATCATTCGACTCAACCAAGGGAGGAAAGAATAAGAACAGGAAAGGACATTTCGCATCTTCTGGGACAGATTTCAGTGGGAGCTGAAACAATCTTCCATTTTCCAACAGCCAGTCCTGCAATTACTTGAACAGAGACACAGCACACTGGCAAGTGGTTTGGAAACAAGAGGTTGGCAAAAATAATAGGAAACACTCTGGCAAAGAATTAAAACAAAAAACCAGCCACTGGTCTGAAGTGTGATTGTAGAAATGATATCTTAGCACTCCATCCTCCTCTGAGATCACGGAGTTCCACCCTCCACGCATGTTGTTTACAAGTCAAAACAAGCTCTTGGCAACAGCTTGGCAGACTCAATCAGATCTGAAAATCAAGTTGTGCTCTGGCCGGCAATAAACACTCCTGGGTCAGAGTCTCGTTGGCTTTGGGGCTCGTGATGTGTGGGAGAGGAGAGGCTACGCGCGTTTTAGGTATTTCTAATTTTTAGTGGGTATTTCTCCCCACGAGATACTTCAGAAACGCGGTTGTCTCCTGTCTTTCTGCCTCCAGACACTGGGAAGTTTGTACCTTAGGTACAAATCATAATCGGGTAGTTAGCAGTTTAGAACTACTCTCTATCTGATTTCTCTTTGGAAAGAAACTTTATGCTTTAAATGATTTTCAGAGTATCTGCCACACCCTCAACCTCCTGCTAAACACCGCTTGGGGGCCCTCTGTACGTGTTAGACCCAGAAACAGGGAATTTTCCCTATTCTCCTCCTCCCCTCCTTCCCTTCCTCGTTCTTTCTCCCTTTCTTCCTTTCTTTCTGCCTTTACTATAAATTTTTATTATTATTATTATTCCTTAATATTCTAGCCAGAAAAGAGTGACTGCTTGAGCAGAACCTTCAGTCTGGCCAGTCGACACTGAGCGGCCTGGCACCGTCCAGGTTCTGGCCGACGGACGCCTCCACACCGGATAAAGATGCACATGCCAATCTGATTCTCTCTCTGAAGAACAGACAGACCGACATGCGGATGTCCAAACTGCTAAACCTCATGTCTTCTCCATAACAGGATTCTTAAGGTCAGAAAAATGGTACTCAAAAACACCAACAAAACTAACATCAAGTTAAAAATGAAAACTCATGTGACAAATTATGCTACGTTTGACCAAATCTGGAAAAACGACATAGACAACAGAGTGGAGTCATCACGGTATTTCATTCCATTAAAACAGACAGAGGGCAGCCACCTTGGTTATGGAATGTGGTTCTGCTGGGCATCGGCCCCTGGTCTCAGGGGTGACCTGAGCGGGCAGGCAGGCCAGAGGCAGACGGGCGGCTGGAGCACCTTCCTTCCCCTGCCGTGCGTTCACCTTTGCCTCTGAGAGAACGTGCGGTTCCGATGGGCAGCAGACGCAGTGTCAACACCCTCTGCAGCAAACTGGTAAGGAAAACCCAGTACTTTTAATCATATTGTCAAAACCCAAAGAAGCCAATGTATCAAGTTGCTTCTTCCCGATGCGGCTTAATTACATGAGAATCATCCCCACCAGAAAAAAATAGGAGCTGGAAGTAGCACTTTTTCTTAATCACACCAAACCCAGTTAGTAGGGCTGGCCTTGAGATAAAATGAGTACTTATTAAGCTCATTAGAAGCCCACAGAGAACCAGTTAAGAGTAAGGACTTCCCAGATGGGTTGGAGGAAAATAAGAAATCTTCCACAGATGGGTTTAAGGTCAAGGTAACAGAACCATTGAAATTCTGAAAAGACCAGGCCCAGAGCTCTGGGATGAGCTGCCATATTTAGAGTTTCCTAAGACCAGTCAAAGATGACCTTTTGCTGATGGTTTTTTTCCTTTTATTCTGGCCTCTGCCCTGACCAAACTAAAGGACGGATCATTCCTTCCATTAAATTCTGTTTCTAGCTCAAATATTTGTACACAGGATTGCTGGGCATTAAATATAATTGAACTTCACCTAAGATGGGTGGGAAAATTCACAGGAAGGACTGCGGGCAGCCAAGAAAAATACATTTTAAAAAATATTTCATGGTGAGGAAATTTACAGGACATCATGCTAAATGAAAAAGTATCTTACAAAGACTCCCAGTCAAGGGTTTAAGAAAATGCATTTCCACCCCACTACTGTCTCAAATTCCACTGAAAACAAAAAGAAATAAGAAAATAATAACAAGAGGGGAAAAAAACAACCCTCTACTATCAATGAAAAAGGAAATGAGCCCAAACACAAACTTGACACTTAGTTGCCCAATATTTGGAAATCTGGGCACCCGGGAAGGCCCCACGTGCTGCCTCAGAGCCCACAGGTTTCCTGAGAGCAGGGGACGCAGATCCGAGTTCGTCAAGGAGGGCAGCCAGAGAAAACCCAAGCCTCCCAGGTAAATTTGAATCTCAGATGAACAACGAGTATCCTTCCACCTAGGTGTGTGCCTAATACTGCATGGAGGACAGTTTCCCTGAAAATTACCCATTGCTGACTTGATATGCAAATTTCACCAGGGTCTTGAAGTGCACAAAACTGTGTTTAGAGCAGCAGAAGAAATCTGGCCGACCCAGTGATGGGCTTAATTTCTTTACGTAGTTCTAAAAATGCTTAAATTTATGTCAGTATATGCAAGCGAGGAGATTTCACTTGAAAATGTAGGCATGTGGTTCCTCTTGAAAAACATGGCAACGTGTCCATTCCCACAAGGCAAGAACAGGCCAGGGTCCCCTTGGAAAGGGACTGTCCACTCTCAAGCCACTCGTCTGCGAGATGCCTACGAGCTGGAGACCAGCACTCGCCACGCGCCTCTGCAGGGATTCAATTGTGAGCCACTGAAGCTGCCGACCCCGCAGCACCCCTGAAACTGCTCAGGGCGGGGATCAGGAAAACTGGCAGAACAGGTCTTCAGATAGTTTGATATTTTCAGGAAAAGATTTTATGAGCCCAATTCTTGCATGTCCTCGTATCTAGAAAAGCACTAAGATCCTCCATGGTGACGTCTGCTCCTGGTGACCAGCAGTGGCCTGCAGGAGACTAGCAGTGACCTTCTGCAAAATGTGTGCTTGGTTGCACGTACCCCCACCCCAATCACATCTGTACTGCCCTTCCTCCACCTCGCTGGAGCGGTATCTCAGAGCTCTCGGAAAAGCTGCCTCATTATGCCTCAGATACAACTTAACTCCCACCTTTTAAGTTGTGCATATTTTTTAAGTTGACACCCCTTACTTCACTGGCACTGCTGCTCTTGGAAGTTTTTTGTGGTGCCTGGGTTTGCTCCTCTTTCCCTTGGATCTGCAGGTGAGGGGTGGCACCCAGGCTAAGATGCCACTTCAGTCCCTTGGCCTGATGGAGGAGCGTCACAGCCATGGCCTAAGACTCCTCAATGTCAGGCCGCTGTGGAGTCTGGGCCTGAGCCTGTAGCCCAAGGGAATCTGCTGGAAGTGAGGAAAGAGAAGACTGTGCTGCCTAGAGCCTCACTGAAAAACAAAACTTTATTTTTGTATTAAAACAGTGATTCTGAGATCAGGAACTTTTGCATACTACAGACGCGACCAAAAATAATAGCAAAAAAAAATTAAGTGGTGTACCCAGAATTCTCCCTTTTTGTAGAAGGCAGTTGAACTCTTTCTCTCTTATCAGCACACAGGCTGCAGAGAGAGGCAGGAATTCAGGATGGTTAACTTTTGCTGGGTGAGGGTTAGGTGATGCTTTGTAGTATCTTTGTATTTTTTTCTGTATGGCTTGAATGTTATATAATAAGCAGTTTCATTTTAGCAAAATATTAAAGTTATTACTCTTAAGTAAACAGAATAATCTGCAGCTACCCCCCAATATCTCATTTATGTTAGCCCCAAATGTTAATAATGGTTGTGGGTGATAGCATTATAGATTGGCTTGCTTTTTGTATTGCATTTGTGTGTGTGTGGTTTTCATACCGTCTGCAATTAGGAGCATTACTTTTACATCTAAAACACAGGAAATGGTAGCTCTTAAATGAAAGGGAAATTGTGCCAAGTGAAATCCTTGGAGAGAGACAAAGGCTACAAAGCAGGACCTCCCCTGGACAGTGGAGCCGACCTTAAAAGGCAGGAAAAGGGCACTTCTTTCATTCTTTCTCATGATGGTGCTGATGTCTAACACGCCCAAGTTTCCCCTAAGAACTCATTTTTCCTCTAAATGGCCCTTTGTAGATCAATAAATCTGTCCTTTTTACAAAATAATTTCAGCGTTCTTCCCACCTACCCTAATTTTATTGGGAGAGATCAGAAAGCCTCCAAACCCACCCGCCCTCTTGAAGTTAATGTATTCATTAGTTCTAATTGCCTCCAAAACGTCCTCACCAATCTTGGTCTCCTGGTTCCCTAATGGTTTTGATTGGATGTAGAGCACTTTTATCTGGGTTAATTTACTATGCAGAGTGCCATGACGGAGTGCTCATTTTGTTGCCCAGATTACAGCAGTAAATGGAGTTATACATCATCCACAGGAAAGCTCCATGGGAGTTTAGTGTTAAAATGCCTTTCAGGCATCTTAAAGTAGAAAACAACGTCCCTGCCAAGACTTTGTCATTTTCAGCCCTTCTTGTCCAAACTTGCAGTTGCCCTTATGTGAACGGGTCTGCTTGTCAATGCCCGCGCTGTACGACCTCCCGAGCCCTCGAGAGTGTGGCTCTCGGGTTAGAGGTGCGTTGGGATCGCAGGGAGAAATCTACCTAAGACGCAGCGATGAGGGTCTGCTGAGGTGGAGGTAATCAGAACTATAGGAATGTCCGATCTGCTGAGCACAACCTGCCTCTGAACTTTCCTGCACCCCTAGCTCAGAACCTGACCTCCTACCGACCAGACTGTGTAGACTCTACGCAGATCCTAATTAAAATCTAGTTTCTACCTTCCTGACTTGCAGCGTGCAGATCACACCTAGAAATTCTGTTCTGCAGGTAGCTAAGAGCTGTTCTGGCTCTGTTGGCTGTACCTAAATTTTACTTTCCCTGCCCAAGCCCTGGAGGCTTGGCCCTTCCACCTGTGCTCTGAAATCCGAATCCTCTTCCTAAAAGCCTTCTAAGGATGGAGACAGGCACTTGCCCACTCTAACCAGATGCAATCGTCTTTCTCTAATCTCCACCTGGACTCTTAGTTCTGCCATTGGGACAAGCCCCCACTACCACCGCCCAGCTCCATCTGCTGGATGCTCAGGTGCCTAGAAGTGGGACTTGTGCCTCCTTTTGGCCTTGATGATGGGTCCCAGGGAAGCCTGGCTGCTGGAGAGTGACCAAGCTATACGTGGACTGGCCAGGACGCCCAGCAGAGGGAAATGGAGGCTGGGCCTCCGGGGGCCTGGAGAGATTTCTACTGCCTGTGTCTACTGCCTGGCCCCCAGCACATCAGCTACCCACCCCGGGGTCCCCAGCAAATAGCCGGAGGCACTGCTGATACCGATGCGGAAGCAAAGCATAAATGAGTCAGCAGCCAGAAGCCTGGGACATCTGAGGAGACAATCTAGGGTCTCAAGTGTCCTCAGGGACACATGGAGCTCTGGGAATAATAATTAAAAAAAGGCTCTTCTTGGGGGCAATGGGAACACACTCTCGCAGGGCAAGATACAGAGGAACTGCAAATAGTCTGTTTCCACCCTGGTGGTGCGATCCCAGGAAATTGGATCTGCAGAGGACCAGCCGCCTTTCCCATCAGCAAATAGGAACCGGTGCTCCCTGGAGATACAAAGATGACCAGTTGTGTAAAAGTACAGACATATAAAAACATACCACGGCACTGCTGCGTGGCAAAACACAAGAACAAAACGAGGACTGGAACCAAAGAACATGTCCATCGTTGATCAAAGTTTGCTAGACCATGGTAAATCCACACAAAATCAGGAAGCGGCTGTTTTTTGAAAGAGTCTTGGAGGGATTTCTAAATGAACAGACTGTTCAATCCATCCTTCAGAAAATGATAGAAAAGTGGATGGAAATAGTATGTGTATGTTGTGTGTCTAAAGATGCATGTGACAAAATGCAGTCACCAAGAACTTGGCAGGGGTTAGATTAGGGTGATGGGGACTCGAGATTTTTTTTTACTTACTTCATTTTATTTCTATGCATTGTTCCATTGTTTTAATAATGAATATGAATTATTTATATAATAGGAAGAAAAAAGACCGAGTGCTTGCGATGAATAAAGTATACATGGCAGTAATAGGGTAGATATTAGTTTGCAGATGGAAGAGTCTGGTCTCCTTCGGGCTGGGGACTCCGGAGCTGGTGCTGGAGCTCAGGCTGCATAACCAACTTGTTGGGGGTGGATCTTTCAGCATCAATACCCAGGACCCTGCATATTTTGGAGACAAAGATCAAGGACCTGGGGCCCATGGTGGAAACACGTAAATGTTCAGCTACTGGAGAATGACCACTTTCCCTCCTAAGCCCTGCCCCTGACACCTCAGCCTCCTCATCAGTGGTCTGGGTATTTTTCAGGACTAACATTTTGCACAAACTGGAGGACAGTCTTCACTTTGTAAACAAAAACCCAGAGGGCCCCCCCCCCCGAATCTAAATCTGAAACAAAAACATCTGTTTGAATAAGGAGCTGTTTGCTGGGCATGTTTCAGAAGGCAGGAGTGGCTGCTGATCTGAGGTGGGCATCCCAACCCTGTGTGGGCAGCATGGGCAGCGTGGGGAGGGCTGCACACATCTCCCCGAGCCCCGCCAACGATCCGTACCCCTCGTGTCAGAATGAGCCTGTCCAGGGTGAGAGAGGGACCGTGCCTCCTTGATTTTCAGAGAAACAACCACATCAGACCCAACCTGTCAAGAGGCCCCTAAATCAGCCCCCCACCTTTGGGGAGTAATTATTAGTCTGAAGATGCATCTCATCGAATGTTAACTGAGACAAATGTTCTGCGCTGTGCATTTTCCGATCTTAATTGAAGGGAAGTAACTAATTATCTCGGAGCAGCAGTCATTAGACACAGGCTTCAGGCTGACCTTCCGCAGGAGATGACTCGGGGGCTCCTTAGGGGAGTTGATATGTTAACCCATCATTATGGCCCCCAATTTCCAAAGGGAGCCTATATCTCCAGCTCAGGACCCGCCCAGCACTGGCTACAGCTCGAGGGGGAGAAGGGAGCTGGCGTATTTCCGAAAAGTCATTGAACGCTGTATTGATCACTAATGAATCCCAGCATCTTTCTGGCCCCCCACCCACAGAGGAAGAAGGAAACGTGTGTCTGTGGATGGTGGGCAGAGTGGGCGTGAGCTGGTTTTAAGAGCAGCGCCACTGGTTTAAACCAGAGAGGCCCTGGAGGAGCATATGCGGAATAATGCACAGTTTAAACCAGTGTCGTGGGCCTAGGTGGAGGCTGCGACACCAGCCGTGCATGAAACAGCAGGCACTCGCACACAGACGACGCCGGCAAATGACGGCCAGGCCTCCCGCTGGGACCGGAGGACACATGTGAGGTTGGACAGTCTGGGGAACACACCACATTTTAAAATGAAAAGCCATTTATAGAAAGGAAGTCTCAGAAACTCAATCTTAACTGACATGATTTTAACAGCAGAATCTCACTATCACAGCAAAGACCAAAATCAACCACAACAAATTAAGTCCAGAAACCAAGAGACTGGGCACCATCGTGGCTCCCGTGGCTCCTGGAGCGTCGGGACCCTGGAGGTGAGCGGGAGGGCAGTGGGCAGGCGTGTCACCCAGAGGGTGAGGGATAAAGCAGAGCAGTGGTCCTCGGGGCTTGCTGATTTGGTGATGGGTGGACTTAGTTCTAAAGGACAATTTGGTTTCAGGGATAGGGCTGTGACAAGTGACCAGAAGCCACCAAGAGGCACTAATAGTCAGCAAGTCCAGGGGAGCCCTCTGGCCTGGCCAGCCCAGGCTCCCAGAGGGACACGTCCAGAGCCTGCCCCGTCCTGACAGGCCGCTGCCGCCATCCCACAGTAATGCCTACGGCTCCTGCCTCCACGGCTACTCACTCCCGGAGCCCGTGGCCTTGCAGGGCCCTCCCCACACACGCAGCCTCCAGGACTGGCTCACCCACAGGACTGTCCCTCCCCTGGGAACGACTTGCAGCTTTGCAGTCACTCTGCTCCCTCTTTCCTGGCACCTGGCTGGGCATCAGAGCAGCCACTGCTAGTGTTGTCCACTGGACACCTGGGCGGTGCTGGCCACTGTGCACTGCGCTCCACTGCATGTGCCGTCTGTCACGCGATGATCACAGCAGCCCCTACAAACGTCCATTTCACAGGGAAGGAGACTGAGCCTCAGCCCGAGAGCCAGATTCAGATGGGCCGGTTCAGAGCCACGACTCCCAGCCACCAAACGGCAGTGCCCATAACCTTTCCCCATCCCCTCCGTGTACACGGATGTCTCAGATTCAAACGCCACCTGGAGGGGAGAGCAGCCAGGCCGGGCCGCAGATGCGCCATGGTGTAGGGGCTGAGCTATGCGACCTCAGCCGCCAGCTGGCCTGAGTATCAGGGGAGTCTTGTCTTTTCTCATCTGACATGAAATCAGGCAGCCGGACACAAATGTCCTGAATCCCTGGGAGAGAAGAAACCCCATGTGGTGCCCTTCCCCCAACTCCGGGCCTGAAGTCACCTCTCCAGGAGCCCCTCCCCTGACCCTTTAGGAAACAGAAAGACAGAGAAAGAGGGGGGAGCGAGAGAGAGGGAAAGGGGAGCACGATGAACCCACAGTGCGGAAATGGAAACCCCAGCTCACTGTCGGCCCCCCGCTCCAGGCAGGGGGAGGAGGCCTGACTCTGCTCCCTGAAATCCATCCTCTGAGGCCTCCTGATGCCCCTTTGCTTAAAGCACCTGGAGCAGGCCTGCACTCTGACATCCAATCAGATACTAAGCCAGTGGCACAAAACAGATCAAGGTGAGGTTTGGGCTAAAGAAGGTCCCTATCCAGTCCCCCTTCCTCATCTGCCAGCAGAGCCCAACCCAGGCTTAGGTCAGCCCAGGTCGTGACTGATGGACTCACTGGGCTCAGCCCACTCCCTGAGCCCCACAAACGTCTCCTTCTGGGGCTGGAATCAGAACACGGAGGCCACTCGTCCCCACTCTGCAGCCACGGAGGAGGCAGCCAGGCTCCCAGCCCAGGGGGACAGGAGATGCCACACCCAGTACTCCATCAGGCCAAGAGGCACCGGACGACGGACCCCGCCTCCCCGCGCAGGCACAGTCTCTGACCTCGTTTTCGCTACCATTCAAGGGAAATAAAGCCTCTGGCTTAGGGCGCTTTCCAGGACTTCACGAGTTTGGCACGCCCTAAGGGTAAAGCAGGCTCTCAGTTACTAGAAGTAAGTGCAGCCTGCTTGGTCTGATCTACTGTTTTACTGAACCTCCTCTGGGCAGATGTGATAATTACACCCTCGCACCTCCCTCAGTGCAGACACACAGGCACATAACCTCCACTGCACAGCAGAGAAAACGGATGCTCGTGGGGCCTTCCGCACAAGGCAGTGTGGCTCCTGGTTGGATGCACGGGGTGGTCCCTGCTGTCACCACACTCCCGCTTGGGCTGGAGCTGGAGAGTGGTGGTCAAAGATTGGACTTACAGCCCTTTATCCAGGATACACCATCACTTCCCCAAAATCAAATCTGTGCAGAACACGCTTGCCCTGGATGCAGACTGTTTTTCTACAAGAGTGTACTCGAATCACATCTTCCTCTTACAGAATCAAGGAGAGATTTTTATTTTCATCAGCAGCTAACACTTGTGACCTTAAGCAAATGCACAATACTTGATGAGCTAACTGATGAGGAAATGAACAATAGTGATATCTGACCTTTAAAGAGCATGAGATGTCTCATGAAAAATACTCAGTTGAAAAACAAAACACTTTTTGGCTTCAACTCCACCACTTTGTCTCTCTTTAAACATCTCCTTCAGTTTGGGCTCACAACAAAATATTTTGTCTCGTCTGGAACTCGTCCTAGAATTATCCAAATAAGACATATGATTGGGCAACTCTGCTGCCTGGGGTGGATCTTGGGACAGCGCCCTCTGGGTCTCCCGTGGGATGGAGGGTGGGTCAGGCCACAGGTCCCTCTGGCCTGGGGGCTGTGGGGTCCGGTGGGAGCCGATCTGTGTCTAGGCCAGACACCCGGGCCATGGAGTGTCACGGGGGCAGCCAGGGGCTCCAATCTGTGCAAGCAGGACAATCGTGGCCCCTGCCTGGCAACCTTAGGTGGAGACTGGAACGAGGCCTCGCAGAGCCCGGCACACGGGAAATGCGGCGGCCGTGTGGGCTCCTCACTCCGTCCCCAGAAACCCACAGGAGGACCAGACCTCCTCCACGGAGCGCTCCACTCCGTCCCTCAAACTTTAATGTGCACGGAAAGCACCCAGGATCTTGTCAGATGTAGGTTTTGAATCAGAGGCCAGGGCTGGACCAGGGCTTCTGACTTCTCTCTGGCTCCCAGGTGATGTGGCTGCTGATGGCCCCGTGGCACCACTCTGAGCAGCAGGGTGGAGACAACTGGGAGCCCCTCTGCCGCACCCCCAGCCCAGCCAGAGCTCTCTGTTCTGCCCCTGCAGCTGCACCTGCCCTTCGTGTCTCGCCTCCCGCACCTCCCTCCAGGCAGGCCAGCCTCTGGCGCCCCCACTACTTCTCTCCTGAAGGCTCTTTGTGACCCAGTGGTTGGCTCTGGTCCCGGTCCACCAGGGTCTGTAGCTCCACGCCCCCAAACCATCCCCCTCACGTGGACCCCCACGCTCAGCACAGAGCCGTTCCATCTGGAAGCCAAAGATGCAGCGGCCCCAGCGCTGACACAAGGCCACTCAGGCTGGACCCCCAGCCTGCCTGTGTACAGGGTGGGACATGGGACAGGGTGTGGTAAACTCTAAGGAGCAGCGCCACTGCAGACACCGTGCCCTGGGCCCTCCGTGGTCAGTTCGAGCTGTCTGTCTGGACAGGCCAGGAATGCTGAGTGACATAGGCCGGGAGTGCTGCTCAGCCAGCGACATGTAGGTGCTGGGGGATGTGCACCCCCTCCCTCACCCCTGGAACCTGGGGGACTTCACACGGTGTCCGCAAACCCCCAGCAGGAGTCACCACAGTTGCCCCCTAACCCGCACATCACATATCACTTGTTGGCGCCACCCCTGCCCTGTCTCTTTAGCCGCACTCCTATCACTCCGCCCAGAACCTCCTTCTGAGTGAAATACTCAGGCCTCAAGGTCTGTGTTCAGGGGACCCAGAAGCACACCCCCCCGGGCTCTCGGCAGCGTTGGACAGGAGCGAGGCTGTGTCCTGGTCTCCGCACGGGACACGTGCTTCTCTCACAAGCGAGTCCTCAAAAATGGCCCGAGTGTCTGGCTCGTGAGGACTTGGCTCCAGGCTAACGCACTCACCAGCCCCAGAGATGCAGACGAGAGTGGACCTGGCAGAGGGGTCCTCATTTCCTGGCCGGGGCCGTGCTGCCCAAACCCACAGATCCATTTGCCTCTTCGGCATATTGTCACGCTGGCCATCGTGGCTTTCAGAAGAAACGTAGCAAGTCCATATTCACAGAGCATGAAAGGGGTATTGAGATGTTATAGCAAATCAATTTTTCATAAATAATACACATGTAGCCACGTTAGGCATTCAAAGCAGCAGCCAAGTGCTCGGGGAGAATGATCTCCTATGCTGGTGAATTTCTTCAGAATGACTTCTGAGGCAGATCAAACAAAAAAGTTATAAAATAGGAATTACAGGTAATGAATGCCTGCTTGCTACAAGGGAGTCTGGCTGGCTGCTGTGCATAATTAAAGCAGGGGAGGTCAGGGTTAAGCTGAAGGTGATTTTACGAGGAGTCTCTCTGTGTTTTTTCCTGCAGCAAGGGTATCATTTGTTTATTTTGAAAAGATTCATCATTTGAAATGATTGGAGTCTAAATGCATTCTCTTAATACGCTGTGATGAAAACAGCATTATACCAGGGCGGAACTGTGCCCGCAATCTTCGGTTTGGATTCCTTCGTGTGGGGGTTTTTCCTCTACCGTCTTCCGAGCTCCGGTGCATATGGGCACCCTGTGTTTTAAGGTTACTCCTCTGCGGAGAGTAACAGGCTGTTGCCAGCTTCAGAATGGCAGCTCTCTCGGCGGGCAGGGTGGGGACGGGCTGGGAGGGGCCGGGGCACAGGGAGACCTCTTTGAACATGTTTGAGCCTAACCTGCCAGGTGAGTTAGATCCTTTGGGCCTCTCACTTCACCTACGTGAGCAAATTATTAAAAGGACCTCGCGTGCTGGAGCAGGTCAGCGTCACAGAGAAGGGCCCCGGCGGGTGTGGCATTCAGATAGAGCTGGGCTCAGATCTGAGCCCACTGCCCAAGCTGTGCGGTCTTGGACAGTAACTTAACCTTTCTGATCTCTAGTGCCTTCACGGGTAAAATGGAGGTTAACTGTCTCCTTCGGAGGGTTGGCCAGCGAAGTGAGACAGAGAGGGAAGGCGCAGGGAAAGCCTTGCTAAGAGGAAGCTCCTGTTGCGATTCCCAGGTTCGTAACCACAAACCCAGGGTTCTCCCAAAGCACCATGTGCTCCCTGGGTGCCCACACGCTGGCCATAGAAGACATCAAATAGGCGTGATTAAAAATTGCTGATAACACTGGAGAAGCCCCTGAGCCCAGGACACAACGCGCGTCACATGAATCGGACGTGCACCGGCCGAGGCAGCAGGTCGGCAGGCAGCCTCCAGTCCTGAGGCTTCTACCCACTGCAGCCCGGTGGGCTTGGTGGCGGTGGTGACCGAGGTGGACTGAGCAGCGGAAGGACGATGCGAGAGGGCGGCAGGAGGCCAGCTCTGCAGCCTGAGGCGCCAGGTGGCAGGAGTCGTGGTGCTCACGTCCCGGTATCGGAAAGCGGCACCTTGGCGGCTGCTGCTATGACCATCGTCTTGGTTCTGAGACTTTGAGGAAATGCAGCAGACCCTGCTGCATTTCTGACCCTCCCACGCCCTGCTGACCCACTGGGAGGGGCTCCAAGGTGGGGGCTGGAGGTGGGGGGGGACACAGCTCTCAGGGCCGTTCTGGGAGGGATGGAGAGAGTGCCCAGGAGGGCCAAGAGTCGCTGCCTTCTGGGAGAAGGTGCCACCCGGAGGGTGGTCTCCACAGCCAGGAGCAGCCATCCCTGCCTCCTTTGGGTTGCCTGGACCTCAACTCTAATGGGAATAAGAACATTCTTTCAAGTTCTCGGCTGTTTCCATGGATTCCTTTGGCTATAAATAGCAGACACCACCCCCCAGGTGGAAATTATGTGGCTCATCTTCCAGGAGGTCCAGCACAGGACGAGGCTCAGGGCAGCAGCTTCACGCGTCCACGCCGGTTCTGTTCCCGCAGCCCCCAGGGAGGAGGCGACAGCATCTGCAAGTCCCACACACAGCACAACTCCAGAGAAGGGGGTGCCTGTGTCTCCAGGTGCCACGATTCAGGGGGCCTTCTGTCTCCAGAGTCCCCCGTGCCTGCCCGCAGGTGTCTGACTCAAGTTCAAGACTGAGCGGCAAACACAGGCAAGACAGAAGGAAAACAGATGCAGGGTAGGCGGTCAGCACAGCCTGATGGATGCTTTTCAGGCACTAACGTCAGAGTTTGCATGAGGACTGCAGGTGGTTCAAAGCAAGTGCCTCCTTCCTTCAACTAAGTCACTTTAAATTAAGTCCACAAAGTGAGTATCAGTGTTTTATTTCATTGTGACAGGCTGTCAGGAAATTTAAGGAGTAAATGTGATGGTGGATTTTTGTTGTTGTTGTTCTTATATATTTTTTGGCATCATCTCACAGAAGCATAGAAAATTCTCTTTGTGCTGGCCCCATAAGAGCCTTTTTCCAGGAGAAATATAACATCTAGAGACACCCAGGATTTTCAGCCCTGGCGGAAAAAGCCCTAGCATCCTTGGCGCACATCAAAGAGCCACAGCCCGTTCTCCCAGCCGTGAGTCAGTCTCAGCATCAAGGCAGTACAATTAATCGTGCTGCACAGAACTGTGGGGACCCTCAAAATGCATCACCCGACAAACAAGACTGACTCTCCGTTACCAGACCATCCCCTCTGCTTCCTCATCGAGGAGCCGTGGTCTGGGGACAGGAGGGGACGCTGCCGCGGGAGCGGGTTGGAGAGGCGGCTCTCCTAGGACTGTTCTCAGCCAGCTCAGTCTCGGTCTGAGAAGCACAGATGTTTCAGACGTGCAGGGACCTCTGGGAGAAGGAAGGGGAGGGCAGAGGGGTGACCAGGAGAGGCTTCCTTCCTTCTCTGTGCCCGGGGTGACCATGAAGACCAAACTCTGCGGCCTGATTCCAAACCCAGCAAAGCTGAGTCTCCACCATGGATGCTGGCCTTAAAGAAATGCCATTAGGAGCCTGGACATGTTTTAAAGAAAGGGGCTACTGCTCTGTACTGCTGTCCCTTTCCTGAAACCGAAAGAATCCTCTGCAGACCCACTGTTCCCGAAGCTCGTCTGACAGAGCAGGGGTCTCTTCACACTCCGGCAGCCCCCGCATCTGACCCTGCTCTGCGCTTCCGGGCATTCCGCACCGCGGACCCCTGCCCTCCAGAAACATCGCAGTCCCCGTCCACTGCCCGTGTCCTCAGACTCCTTCCTTCCTGCTTCTCCAGCCAGAGCTCAGCCTCCAGACGTGTGAACGGGCGCCCTCCTCCCTCACAGAGCCCAGATCCCTTACCTGCGGTGTTCGCACACCTGCCCCACGCCTCACAAGAGCCTGGAGGTCACAGTCACATCGTATTTGGTCCCTAACAGGCCTTAGTGCTGGCCTCGTTTTGAAGGAAGTTAACTGATGCACATTTATAGAACCCCTTTCTTTTCTTTCCCTATCTACTAAAACAACTCCGCGATCTCAAAATCTATTTTCAGCCCAGGTCTTTTCTTATGCTAGTAAGTCCCTCCTCACCCCTGGGTGAACTTGACTTTGCTTTTATGTTCTAATAAGGTCAAATCAATCCATTTGACAGATGAATTCCAGCAAATCTGAACCCAGTTTCTGCCATTTGGGGGGACGCCACAGCCTTACTAAAAACAATGTAGGTTTGGGAAAATGGTGGAGTGATGTCTGCTGGGAGGGGCAGGGTCAGAAGAGAAAGTCTTGCAAAGTTTCCAAAGTCTTGCAAACTATCTCTGGGATGATCCTGCCCAGGCCTGGGTTCAGCCCCGCTGCCCTTCAGAGTGGAGAAGCCCCTGAAAGGGTGAGACACTGATGACAGGCATCTGCTACTTTCCTGGAAAAGCATCATTTCGGGTGCATGGTGGGTACCCTCCCCACGCAGTCGGCAGAACTGATCACGGAACAGCTGGGTGGATTTACTGCACAGCACACACCGTGTAGGAGTATGTGGTTTGGGTGTTTTCTCTCCTGAGTGCGCTGACATCAGCTGGTCCCATACATCCACGTGGGGCCACTGCACATGTCTGCAGGACACACTGACAGGAGGTGCTTGGATTCTTGGGGTGTTTTCATGTGGCACTAACCCAAAGGTGACGATCTCTTTCTGAGGGACAATGCTTGTCAAGTGGCAGCACCAAGGTCTACCAGCACCAGAAATAACATGGCTGGACTCCTGGCAACTTTGATGTTATGAGAAAAGGCAAGTCTACTTCAATTTGGGAAGCACCCCAAAGTGACCACGATTTGATGCACCTTCAACCACCCACCCACAGCTCCATCACCTCCAACCACCCACCCTCAGCTCCATCACCTCCAACCACCCACCCACAGCTCCATCACCTCCAACCACCCACCCTCAGCTCCATCACCTCCAACCACCCACCCACAGCTCCATCACCTCCAACCACCCACCCTCAGCTCCATCACCTCCAACCACCCACCCACAGCTCCATCACCTCCAACCACCCACCCTCAGCTCCATCACCTCC
>PVHT021183544.1:891033-937838 GCA_004024745.2 Catagonus wagneri
CTCCAACCACCCACCCTCAGCTCCATCACCTCCAACCACCCACCCTCAGCTCCATCACCTCCAACCACCCACCCTCAGCTCCATCACCTCCAACCACCCACCCTCAGCTCCATCACCTCCAACCACCCACCCTCAGCTCCATCACCTCCAACCACCCACCCTCAGCTCCATCACCTCCAACCACCCACCCTCAGCTCCACCCTCCACACCTCCACCTTCCTCTCATCCCTCTAAAAATGGGAAGAGATTAAACACACGGCTCTTAGGCAACTCAATGGCCAGCCTATGTTTTGTCACCCCTGTAGAGTTCAAACCCTTCAGCACATTAACCAATGAAGGGTTAATAAAGAAACCCTTTATTTTTCTCAGCTAAGTGCACTTCACCACGAGGTCGAGGCTCCCCCCAGCACACTCACCACAAGGGGCCTGGAGATGTACAGAAACAGACCTGCACAGCCGGGGACTGCAACCTGGGAGCCTGTGTTATGTCCAAAGCTCTTGTCATTTCCACAGAGAAAGATAACATCATCCAGGGCTGGCAAAGGTTCACAGACACAGCTGGACGTAAATTCCCCCAAACGTCCATATCCTTTGAATGACTGCACCGGTTACGTTGATTTAAAAAAAAAAAAAGGTTTCAAGTGGAATGTTCCCAGATTAAAATACAGTATCTATCTTTACTCACATAATAGTTTATCTCAAATAAAATCTCCAAAGCTACATTTTGGAGAGCAGATTCAGCGGCAGCCCACAAAATTTATCTCTGGAGAGAAAGACAATGAAAATACATATAAAAGTCATCGCCATCAGCACAAAAGAGGGAGGGAATTTATAGAACTGCAGCCTTCATCAGATCTGAAATCGGCTCCTCCAGGCATCCAGAGCCGCTCTGTCTTGGGGAGGTTGTGTTTGATGGAAAGAAAAATGGACCTGAGTGAATATTCCCTGAATGTCTGCTCTGCTCACTTTGTGCCAAGCACTAGGCCACATGCATCATCGTCCAGCAACTAACCCAGAAGCGATCAGAAATGCACAGCACAGGACCTAGACGGAATCGGCGGCAATGCCTCCGGCGCTAGCACAGAGCAACAGCGGCCACCGCAAGCCAGGGTCCCTGCAAAACTCCATGTGGACTTTCTGTCTTCAGAGCCTCTGTGAGATGCTCGCCGCTACCAGCCCCACTGTGCAGAAGAGAAAGCCGAGCACAGAAGGTTGAGACGCCTGCCTAAGGTCACACAGCTGGTGTCACAACCAAGCTCTGTGCATCAGTCTCTCCTCGGCTGTGCCCAGCACACCTGCCGCAGGCAGACAAGGGTCGCCTTCCTCTCACACACGACAGCAGTCTGCATCTCCAAGACCACGTCTGGTGTCGCCTCTCCTGTGGTCCTTGATCCTTCTCCCAATCACCCGGTTAACTTTCTGTACAGCCTGAGACAGTGGGGGCCACTGGATCCTTCGATAAGGAATCTAATGAAAAAAATTATGGACCCTCTTCCCTAAAAAATACACATGGCAGCGGGACTTGGAATCGCATTTCCAAGACTACACGGATCCCCGAGAGCTAGTCCATGAGCCTCCATCTAAGAACTT
The DNA here is from genome assembly GCA_004024745.2 of Catagonus wagneri. Lineage (NCBI taxonomy): Eukaryota > Metazoa > Chordata > Mammalia > Artiodactyla > Tayassuidae > Catagonus > Catagonus wagneri. The sequence goes on from PVHT021183544.1 coordinate 892,624, forward strand.
CTACCCTCAGGACCCTTGTGAGACCTGCTCCTGAAAGCACAAAGCTGGTGCTGGTCTGATTTAGCTTCTCTTGTGCTAACTCATCTTAAATTACCCTGAGATCTGTCATGGAGAAATTCTATTGGTAGCTATTAGATTTGTTTTGTTTTCATCCTAATTCATATTCAAAACTGAATTAAGTTCTGTGGGAAAACACCCGTGGAATGCTTCTTGATGAGCAGGACTGACGAGCAGGATGCTATCATTATAGCCTCGAGATCCCACCTACTGTTTTTTCCCTCATGCCCACCCAGCTCAAGAAGGGAGCACCAGCTAGATGGATAATTACTGTGAGGAGGGCGGAGGCTGGGGTTCGAGCAGCCAATGGGAGGCTCCATCTGGCTGAACTTCCACTGGCCCCGTGGAGGCGGGTCCCTGCCCCCGCCGGTCTCCTGGCGTCGGAGGGAACCGGGGCTCATCCATCTCTGGGGCTGGTGCTCAGACCGCCGTGTGGAGAGACCTCCCTCCCGGCTGTGCCACATCCAGATTAAGTCCATGTGCTCTGAGGCTGGAAGCCAAGAGCCAACCCAGAGCTGCCTGCACCACCAAGCAGGTGGCCCTGGCTGGGGTTCCCATGGCTGTGGGAGTGACTGTGGGGACCCAGTCACCCCAGCGTTGCTAGTCACGTGAGGACCTCATTCCTGCTTGGCTTTCCTTCCAGCAGCTGAGTCTCTCTCTTGGTTATTAAAGCATGTGTAATCAGTGCCTTCACGCTAACTTGGCAGCGAGATGCTGCAGACTTGCAGCGGAATGGATAGCGGGGGACAGGGGCCAAGATGGCCGCTGCTGTCTCCAGTCCCCCACAGCCTGGGGACAAGGACAAGAGAGGGGCTGCTCACTTGGGGAAGTCCCCCGCCGCTGATCACACGCCCTACCCTAGACAGACCCCTGGGGCAGGCGAGCGGGCTGAGCGGCACCTTCCCTGATCTCAATGAGGAATGGACAGCAGGAGAATTCAGCCTCTCATCTCTCCGCTTCAAGTCCCCAAGTGACTTCAAGAGGCTGTGCATGCAGGAGGGGCCTGAGAGTTGCGGGAGCTGGAAGAGTTTAGACTTTGGATCGGGAAGCTGCACTTCTGGGCGCCGCGGGAGCCCCTTTCTCCCACATGCCAGTGATCAGGGCCCCCTGAGAGGAGGGGTAGTGCCGCAGGAAGGCCTGGGAGGGTCCCCATCCCCAGGCACCTGACAAGGTGCAAGCCGAGCACAGGCCTGGGCGCAGCACTGAGAGGTTCTCTGGGAAGGAAGTGGGCATCTTAAGGGCAGAGCGTGTGCCCGCACAAGGGCTGCTGCTGACGGAAGCACCTTGAAATGACACCTCCTAGCAAGGCAAGGTGTCGGCAGAGACAGCAGGTGACAAGGGGCGCTGCCGAAACTGCTGCGGAGATGGGGACAGACGGGAAGGTCCTCCCAACGCAAGGTCTCCTGTGCCTGCCACAGACACACCACCAACTGTGCCTCTACAGCTGAGTCTGGGACAGGGACGAGGGATGTGGCAGAAATCTGAAAGTCTGGATTGTGACACAAACAGACGGCGCACCGCCGCTCCGGAGCAAACGAGGGACGCCCAGGAAGGTCGGGGCAGTTGTTCACAAACATTAACAAACCAGGCAGCCACATGGCCTCTGTGTATCTGGGGAAGTTCGAGCAAATCTGGGCACTTGATAAAGACACGGCAGCCAGGAGCCGGGGAAGAAGGCGCGGGCTGTGTGTGGGTTCTAAGTGGAGAGGCACATGCCCGTATCTTTGAAAACAGCAGGAAGGATACTTAAGGGGACTTAAGACAGGATTTCAGGTACCTCTCACCCCTGCCTCTTGTGACGCAAGCGTTCCCAGCATACAATCCATTCTGCCACTGGAGTAAGAAAAAGAAGTATTGAAACTCACTGGGACCCGCACATTTAGGAGTAACACATTCATCCTGCTCTTAAGTTATACTGAAACTCTAGTAACATGGGTGCTGGGGCTGACCTGTGTCCCCGCAGAGTTTACTGGCTGAAGCCCTATCCCCAGTGTCAATGTGTTTGGAGATGGAGCCTTTCGCGAGGTAACTACAGTCAGTCGAGGTCATGAGGGTGGGACTCTAATCCAGTAAGCCCGGTGTCCTTATAAGAAGAGGCAGGGACACCAGGGTTGTTGACACAGGAAAGACCATGTGAAGACACAGCAAGCAGATGGCCACCTGCCTGCCAGAAAGGGCTGCCTCAACCAGAAACCAACCCACCGGCACCTTGACCTTGGACTTCCAGCCTCCACAGCTGTGGGAAGTAGGTTTCTGTTGTTTAAGCCCCAGTGTGGGGTATTTTGCTGTGGCGGCTGCAAACAAGCCATTGCACTTTGCAGACAAGTCATCATCTCCCTGCAAAGCAGCCCACCTCAAGGTGGAGCCTCCAAATGCGCGTGTTGGTTTTGCAGTCTCCATAGTGAGGGGTGGAGGGCGGGGGGCTTTCAGACCCTGACTGGAAATGAGCAATCAATATGCTAAGTACATGCATGTGAATGCAAATCAGCACCTCACCTTTCGGAGAAAATGCCAGCACCCTTTCCACAAAGGATGCCAGGGTTGAGGAGCTTTTCCTGTACCTGTAAGCTGGCGGGCTAAAGGAAAGAATGCCAAATAATTTATACAAAAAGACTTTAAAACCACAAACGGAATATTTTCATCTCTTCTAGCTGAGCAACCAGGAAGCCATATGCACACACTCCTGTTTTCCATCTAACTTGTTATTGTGAACACAGCAAGCCACCTGCTGAGGCGCCAGGTGGAGGAGAAGGGAGACCTCAGTCACTTTTGTCGGGGAGTGGCAGTCGTTGTCACCTGTCTGTGGATTTTCAGTACGAACACAAGGTCTGTTCAGCCATCCTTTCACCGACTGGACGACTGGGAAGTTACGGGACATGTTTAGATTTCCAGCCTGTGACGGTCTAGGCTGAGCAGGAAGACGACAAGAGGGTGTGGGTCAGATCCCCGGGGGGAGGAAGCCAGATGTTTGGAGAGTAAATGGACCAGGATAAGCTTCGTAGTCTAGGGCTTTATACCAAGAGCAGCTACAGGGTGGAAAAGAAAAGAGCCCCAGGGCTTTGCAGCGTCTGCTGATGGGACTTTGGTTTGGCCGTCATGGGGTCTGGGCTGCTGGCGGGAAGGGCTGAGGGACGGGCAGAGGGTTTGGGGCAGGAGAGTCTGCCACTTTTTAAAGAACGTATTAAATGCCATCGTTATTCATGAGATCGGTCTAAGTGACTTAAGTGTTGTGGCTGCGTCAGATGGCCTTGGTTGGGGTCCTGTCTCCTTTGCTTCTGTGCGACTCAGGGCAAGGTGACTGGCCTCTCTAAACCTCAGTCAGTCTCATCTATCAAATGGGCATGTTAATGAGAGAGTAACGCCTCCCAGTCTGCTCTGATCCGCAGGGAGGGTGCCAACAGCCGCTCCAGCACATGGCCAGGAGACGGGGTCTTGGGCGGAGGTTGTTGTCACTACCGCCCTTTGCATGGGCTTCCCTTGCGAGTCTTTTGCTTCAAGTCTGCTCAGTAGTGTAGCTTGTTTCTGAAGAAGCATTTGGTCTGAAGCCCAGACAAGGAGGAGCCCTCTGTCATTTAGACATGTCACTGTCTCCCGGAGCCACGTCCTGCCAGCTCAGCCAAAGGGCTTCTCCAGGGTCCCTGACAGACAGGCCCCCTGAGCAGCAGGCTGTCCACACACTTTGAGGACAGTCACTCGGCTCTCAGAAAGGGTCTCCTGAGTGAGCTTCTGGGTTCAAGGCCCTACCTTGTAAGCAGCGAGGCAGATGGGGCCCGGATCCCCTCCTGCACTGAGGGAGCTGGGCCACAGAAGGCAAACTCAGGTGGCATCGTGAATTAGAGCCTCACTTGTCCACAGACACTCTGGATGCAGAAGCAGAGTCTCTTGGCCGCCCAGGCCCCGGCCCATCTGCTACTGCATGGCGAGGCTCCCAGCAACAAGGGTGCGTGTGCCAAGCAGAAGTCCACACTTGGCCACCCTAAGCCCCCTCCTTCTAAATTTCTTTGGGGCAACCACAGTGCCCATTTTCTTTATACCTAATTATGTACTTGGACTCATGGAGATCTTTCACTTGGAAAAAAGAAAGACTGGGGTTGGGTTAAATGATAACTAAGCAGCCATTCAAGCACCCATAGCTGTAAGATACTGAGCCCGGTTCCAAGAAGTTGTGTGCACTTTTGCCAGAACATATGAAGATGTGAATGGACTGGTGCTGAACCATCTTTCCCTTTTGTAAGGAAAGGAGCCTCTGGAACCCTGGAATTCCACCTCACAATGAGCCTCCAGGCTTAACTACGGTCCAGTCTATAACTTAGCAAAAACCATAGCTCAGGACCCTGGATACTCACAGAGCTTCCTGGTGCAACCACATTTGACACTTTCCAGCTGGCCGCATGCTGATACAGACAAGAATAAAGGAGAGACTCTGAAACAGACATTTCAGCCCCCCACCTCCATCCCTCATTTTCATCGCGTGCAGGTGAGGCAGGTCCGTGCCTTGCGCTCCCTGCTGAAGTCGAACAGGAGCCCACAGCGAGAGAGCAGGAGGAATAACCCACAGTGAGCTCCAGGAAGGGTTAGGTTTGTACAGGTCCAGCCTTCCCTGTATTTCATCAAGTTTCGAGAAAACTCAACAGACAGAAACAGTTCCCAAAAGTTTCCGGGGAGCTCCACGTGCTTTCTAGGGACAAAGCCACATGACACATGTCCATTACAAATTTGTTAATTGCATCAGATAAATCCCAAACACAGCATCCCAGCCTCCATCCAACACCATTCTCTGGACTCCACTGTTTCCTCGACTCACCATGGGATGGGGCTGGGCAGTCCAGCCTGTGCCTGTGAGTCACCCCTGTCCTTTGCTAGCATTGCCCATGTCCTGAGCTCTTAAAACAGTGGCAGAGTTTCTGTGGGTAATGCCTCCACCAGCAGGTCCAGATGTGCTGGTGGAAGAAACGTAAGAGCAAGAGAAGGGAAAACATAAGTTAGTTCGATCTATGATGACGTTCTATTCTTTTGGAAGAGCCCAGTTGTACTGTGTTCCTTCTGCTCAGTGTCTTTTTCCTTTCTCTGGTTAACTTAACCTGGCTCTGACGTGTTATAAGATGCTCTTTGCTTATTGCACACAGTCTGGTAAAGACAGAAGGGCACGGTGTCCCAGTTGACAGAGGCAAGTTTGGACTCCGAGCCTCCTACTGGCTCTCCTTTATCAAGGAACATATCAAGGGAGAGGAAGGGTGGGGCCAGGATCCCTGAGACTCGAGTTGACACGTGCCCTGCAAAGGAGGAGCACTGCAACTTGTTCCCAGGCCCCACTGCTTGGGGTTCCCCGATCTGTGGTTCTCGCTGTTCCCAGTAGAACAAATGCACACGAGGAACAAGTTCCTGGACCAGGCTCAGAAAAGACGGCTTTCTCTAGAGAATTACCTGGACTTTGGGGTTTGGATTTACAGCATACAGTTATCTATTCATTCTGAAAAGCTCTTCAAGGTTGACAAGATACATGGAAGCCATACAAGAAGTTCTTCTGCAAGCAGACAAGTCAAGAGAAGGCACTTTATAAACCAGCAAATGACCCTACAGTGTCTTCCCTTAGAAAGAAGCCCATCAGGCCATTGAAACAAGCTTGCAAGCTTCACATGGGCCTTGGCTAGGACTAAAACCACCAGGAGTCCACTTGAAACAAAGCTCTACCGTTGTTAACAGCAGGGCTTGCTTTTACACCTAATTTCCAAGGAGAGAAAATGCATTCTGAAGACCCACTGGTTGTTGCAGAACATGTGGTTTTATAGCTGATGATCCTGAAACAGCCTTCCTCATCCCCCTGCCTCACACCACACACAAAAACTAAATGCAGGTGGATAACACACCTGAACAGAAAGAGGGCACTAGACAGGCAAAGAAATGCTAAAAAGAAACACTACTGCCGGGGACAGAGGGCCTTGCTGATTTAAACAAAAAGTACAGAAATCACGAGGGAAAGAAAGATGTATTTGGTCACATGAAACGTTCAAATTTCTGCACACCATGAATATAGTTTAATGGCTATAAGATACGGGAAAAATGTGCAGTACCTAAAACAGGAATAGAATCATGCCTGAGATGTATAAAATGTTCCTACAACTCAATAAGGAAAATTCATTCAACCCAATAGAAACAATGGTTTAGGTTTGGTCCTTCTTAAACCAATCTTCTAATCCCAACTGGTAACCTAAGCTTAAACTAGTTAAATCTATGCAGTCTAATGTGACCTCCTGTGTATTCAGCCATGACCAGCTAAGCCGACAGAGGGAGTCACCGAGGGAAATGACCCCGTGAACTGGAAGATTAATGGCCCTACTTAGAAAGACAACCTATGGGAGTTCCCGTCGTGGCTCAGTGGTTGACGAATCCGACTAGGAACCATGAGGTTGCAGGTTCGATCCCTGGCCTTGCTCAGGGGGTTAAGGATCCGGCGTTGCCATGAGCTGTGGTGTAGGTTGCAGACGCAGCTCGGATCCTGCGTTGCTGTGGCTGTGGCGAAGGCCGGCAGCTACAGCTCCTGTTAGACCCCTAGCCTGGGAACCTCCATATGCCGGAGGTGCAGCCCAGTTAAGGCAAAAAAAGAAAGAAAGAAACAGTCTATCACGATGAATGTTTTAGGAAACACACGTAACTGCTTCACTAATTTTCCAACATCCAAAACAAATGCTGTGTTTCCGGTGGACCTCAGGAATGAACATATGTATTTTCACCCTGACATGAGTCAACCGGGTTTAGAGACCTCAGTAGGTGGTGTCCTGATGGCTCTGGTTCCCAGAGATAGAGGTGAAAGTTAAGAAACTGCTTCTCCTGCCAGCTCCCCAGCCTCTGCAAACCCAGGGGACAGTCAGCGCAGCCGGGCCAAGCAATGGGATGCTCTCCATTCCGTGAACTGGGGTGGATTGAACAGAGGAGACACAATCACTGCAGCCGGCATTCAAGGCATTATCCACCTTACATGAGGAAACTGCCATCAGTGGATTCGATGGAGCCCATTTTGTGGTCTGCGTATCTATTTTTCAGGAAAACAAAACCATTCAGGATAGACTTTTGATGCTTTGGGCACTATTTCCACCTGGCTCGTTCCCACGCCTCTTCTACTATTTCCATCGTTTAGGTGCCTGAATGCTGAGTCCAAAGCTCATGCAACACCCAAATCCAGCTGGAAAGTGAAAAATTAGCTCGATTTTCAAAATGTTGAATGGTCTTTGTGTGCCATGTGTTTAAGGCTTGCAGCTATAAAGCTCAGGAAAGAAATCAGTTGGATGCGATAATGTCTATAGTGCTTTCCAACTCTGAAACGTTAGGATGCATCCAGCAATCGAAATTGGCTAAACAAATTATGTTACAACGGTAAGACAGAGTACTATCTAGGCATTTAATGCAAAGTGGGAAAACAGGAAATGACAGTGGGAAAATGCCCGTGATATAGGAAGAGGGGAAACAGATTATAAAACATTATGTACTGCAGAATAACACTTTTGTTAGAGATGAAAACAACAATGATTGTGTGCACACACCCATATGTACATGATAACAAAAACCAGGACTGATGTTAAAAAATTCACTGTCGCTACTTTTTTAAGAGGAGGAATACAGGGATATTTTATTTTTCCCTTGGTGCTTTGTGTGCCTGAAACCTTCAACAATAAACGAATATTGCTTTTCTAATGAGAAAAAAAATAGGTATTTAAAATATCATCAAATTGCCAGGCTGCATAATAAAGATTGATTTTATTGCTAGGAGAAACTGACAGCAATAGCTAAGCTTTTGTACTGTGCTAAAATAACTAAAACCTAAAGCTGATCATTTTGACCATTTCCATGTGGACGAAAGAACAGCATTAAGAACCACTGCTCTGTTGTGCAACCATGACTGCTGTGTAGTTTCAGAGCTTTCATCACCCCAAGAGGAAATCCCAAACACCTTCAGCATTCACCCCTCCACACTTGGTGGGTACAAAGTGGTCTCGCTCGCTTCATCGTGGTTTTGATTTGCGTTCCCCAAATGACTGCCCATGGTGAACACTTTTTCATGTGCTTATTGACCCTTTGGAGAAATGTTTATTCAATCTCTATTGCCAATTTTTGAATTGGTCATTTAGTCTTTTTATTGTTGAGCTGTAAATGTTCTTTGCATATTCCGGATGCTAGACACTAATCATACACATGATTTGTAAATTTTACCCATTCTCTGGATATTTTCACTTCTAATGGTGCCCTTTGATGCAGAAAAGACTCTAAAGTGATAAAGTTGAGGGTATCTATTTTATACTTTGTTGCTCACGTTTTCGATGTCACATCTAAACAATCACTGCCAAATCCTAGCTCATGAAAATGCACCCTACTTTCTTTGAATTCTAACAACTGTCTTAAGAAAAGTTGTCTTCCAATCCAGGAACACAAGATGTTTTGCTATCATGTAGATCTTCTTTACCTTCTTTCAGAAATGTTTTATCCCTTAGATTTATGTCTGGAAACCATTTTAAATTAATGTTTGTATATAATGTGAGATAGGGGTCAAACTTCATTCTTTTGCAAATGTGAAATCCAGTTGTCCTAGCATCATTTGAAATACCTTGGGGAGTTTCCTTTGTGGCTCAGTGGTTAACGAATCCGACTAAGAACCATGAGGTTGCGGGTTCGATCCCTGGCCTTGCTCAGGGGGTTAAGGATCCGGCGTTGCCGTGAGCTGTGGTGAAGGTTGCAGACGCGGCTCGGATCCCACGTTGCTGTGGCTGTGGCATAGGCCGGCAGCTACAGCTCCTGTTAGACCCCTAGCCTGGGAATCTCTATATGCTGCGGGTGCGGCTCTACATAAAGGCAAAAAGACAAAAAAAATAAAAAATAAAAATGAAATACCTTGGAACTCTTTAAAAGATTAATCGTAGATATATGCTTTTCTGCCATACTCTCAATTCTATTACATTGATCCATATGTCTTTACTTATTCCAGTGCCACAATGTTCTGATGATGTAACATAATAGCAAGTTTTGAAGTAAGAAATCCTAAGTCTTCCAACTTTGTTCTTCCATTGCATGATAGAGTTGGCTACTCTATGTCTCTTGAATTTTCCTGTGAATAACAGATTCAGTTTTTCTGTTTTTACAAAAAGCCATTGTGATTTTGATAAGGACTGAAAAGCATCTGTAGATTGCTTGGTGGAGCACTGTCATCCTAACATGAAGTCTTCCATCCCATAAACACAGAGTATATTTCTATGTATTTAAGTCTTTTTAAATTTGTTACAGTAATATTTTGTAGGTTTGTTTTTGGGGTTTTTATTGTTGTTGTTGTTGTTGTTTTAGGGCTGCACATGTGGCACATGGAAGTTCCCAGGCTAGGGGTTGAAACAGAGCCGCAGTTGCTGGCCTACACCACAGCCACAGCCACGCCAGATCTGAGCCACGTGTGCAATCCACACTGCAGTCACAGCAATGCCAGATCCATAACCCACTGAGTAAGGCCAGGATCAAACCCATATCCTCATGGATACCAGTCGGGTTCATTACCTCTGAGCCACAACAAGAGTTCCTTTTATAGTTTTTAATGTGTCAGTCTTTCACTTATTTGATCAAATTTATTTCTATTTTATTCTTTTTGATGCTGTTGTAAATGGAATTGTCTTTTTCAGACAGTTTATTGCTAGTGTATAGAAATACAACTATTATATCATCTTATATGAATAGTTTCACTTTTTGCTTTCCAATTTGGCTTTTTTTTTTTTTAAATCTTTTTCTTGCCTAATTGCTCTGGCTAGAACTTCCAGTACAATGTGAAAAGATGGAGAAAGTGAGTTTCCCTGTCTTATTCTCAGTATGAATGTAAAAGTTTTCGGTCTTTCATCACTAAGTTTGATATTGATTTTGAGTTTTTCCTAAATGCTGTTTATCATCTTGAGGAAGTTCCCTTTATTCCCTGTGTGTTTGGTTTTTTGCTTTGTTTTGTTTTGTGTGTTTGTGTATGTTGTTTTTGTTTTTTTAACCTTGAAATGGTACTAGATTTCATTAAATGTTTCTTTTCTTTCACCAAATGTACTGAGATAATGTTTTTTCTTCTTTCATTCTATTAATTGGTGTGTTGATTGATTTGTACATTCATTGATTTTGTTACGCTGAGTCACCTCTGCATTGCTGGAGTGAATCATGCTTGGTTACGGCACATACTCCTGTTAATATTCGAGTGGCTTTGTTTTGCTAGTATTTCTTGAGGAGTTTTGCATCTTTATTCACAAGGATTGTTTGTCTGTATTTCTTTTCTTTTCTTTTCTTTCTGGTCTGTATTTTTCTTTTCTTTTTATGCCTTGCACTGACTTTAGTATCAGGGTAATGCTGGCCTCATACAATAAATTAGAAAATATTCCTTTTTATTCTATTTTTTAGAAGAGTTTGAGAAAGACTGTTGTTTATTATCCTTCAGACATTTGTTAGAGTCCTCTGGTCCTGGGCTTTTTGTTTGTTTATTTGTAGGTTTTTGGTTAATGATTCCAACAGTCGTGCTATTAATGAAACATAGCAAGACGTAAAGTAAGGATTTTACTTCTAGTATTCAGTTCAGTCACTTCTAACTCGACACTGAGCTCGTGCAGTTTTGCCATTTTAATAGACAACTTTTTCATTCACTCAAGCCATTTGCCAGTTAATGTACGTTGCCTTTTGCAAATAGTTCATCACGTCTTGGAAACAGAAGTTTTCTCTGACTTTTTATTGTATGTTCAAGTCCCCCCGTCTGTAGATATGTCTTACTGTCAATAACTTAAGCAAAAAAAAAAAAAAAAATGAAAAGGAAAAATTACAAATCACAATGTCAAGTATTAAAGGTATATGAATACAAATGCAATTCCAACATTGAGAGCTCAATAGCTATAAAAAGGCCAAAATCACAGTCCACACACCACCCTACGCTGCATTTCCTTGTGAAAGATGGTATTTATTCTGCTGAGTACCGCGGGCACCATGCAGACACCAAGGTGTGACCTAAGGAGTCCCTGGCTTCTGGAGCCAGCTGCTGCCCATCAGTCCTCTAACCCAGGAGAGTGCTTGCCATGCTGGTCTCTCACACCTCTGGGTCTGCTGCCCATGCTTGTTGCTGTTGCTTTGCCATTGAACTTGCTGTTCACCCGTGGTGATTTTCACCACTCCCTCCCATGCAGCTCCTGATTTTAGAAAATTCTTTCTTAACAGTCAAATGCTTAGGCTCACAGTCGTAGTTCAAATACAACTATTTTGAAAATGCATCTTTTGCCTCTGGCTGCAATGGAATTTATGGGAAATTCGATTTCAGTATAGAAGCCCGACCTCCTACAAAAAACAACCATTTGCCTGGACAACTCACTGATTACTCGAAGAGAATACATGCTTCTCCTCTCATCCAAGTGAAATGCAACTAAAGACACAATTCCCAAGTAGGCAAATGAGCCAGGACACTTGGAGACATATGAATAAAGCTGTGGGGTCCCCGTGGACCACTTCCTAGCTGTGGGAGTATGGCCAAGGCATCTGAATTTTCTCAGGTTTTGTTTATTTCTCTATAAGTGGATATGACAATAGACCTGCCACACTGGATTGTTAAGAGGCTTAAGTGAGAAAGGCCAGATAAATATGCTAGCACTGCATGTGGCATGCAGTAAACAATCCATACATAACAACTGGCAGAAGTAGCATCAGCAACAGCCACAATAAGAAATTCAATGCCCAGTATTTTTCTACATATCAAATCCTCTGCACGGGTAGCCACTGTCTCTGCCACTCCCTGCAGTGCCATGCTTCTCTGGCTGTGCACCTGACACTCAGGGGTCCAACAAACGCCCAGTGAACACCTGCTCTCAGTGCTATCCGGGGTGCTGAGGACGGAACAGTGCTGGGGTCTCCGACCTACCTGTTCACAGCAGGGCCGGCAAAGGCCTTCTTTTAGTGGCCAGATAGTAAATATTTTAGTATTTGCGAGCCATATCCCTCTGCTACAACTGATCACTTCTGCCACACAGGGCAAAAGCAGGATAGATAATACAACAATGAACGGACATGACTGTGTCCCAGTGAAACTTTATTTTCAGAAATAGGCAGTGGACAGGACTGGCTCAAAGTCCCTAAAATACAGACTTCAAGTACATAGCCCAACAAAGGAGACAGTAAAATAACTATAACAGAGTATGAGAAATACTCTAATGGTCTCAAAGAGGGCCAAGGAGGGCTTCCTGGAGGAAGCAATATTTAACCTGATATCTAGTGGTGAACAGGGGGAATAACCAGGCAAGAAGAAAAGAACAGTGTTCTAGGCAGAGAGCATAGTGTGCGTGAGGCCAGGAGAAGAAAGAGATTCAGGGACAGAGACAATGAAACAGAGACAGAGAGATGGAGACAGTGAGAAAGACAGAAAGGGAGAGATAAAAAGAGACAGAGAGAGAAAGGAGCATCATGCTCTTAAGAAGCTAAAAAAAATCAATACTCGCTAGGGAGTTGAGGCGGGGAGGCGGGGAGGAGGCCGGGGAGGCAAGGGCCAGGTGTGAAGGGCCCTGGGTGTCAGGCAAAGAAGTCGGAGCGCACCCCCAGATATCAGGGAGTCCTGGAAAGTCTGAGATGAGGACCAGCAGGAGCCAGCCGCCTGGGGATGCCTGTGAGAACGTCACGCGTGGGAGAAGGGGGGCCCTGCTAGGAGGCAGGTGATGCAGGAAAGGAACATGGTGGCTCCACAATGACACGGAAGCGGGTGTTGACAAGTGGAGCTGAGCAAGCGCTGCTCGAGAGTTAATCATTTTAATGGATTAATTGGAAGAGGGAAGAAAGAGGCAAAGGGTCTGCCTCCGTTAAGTCTCTTTGGAGCTTTGCCTGACCTTCAAGGCTCATCTTGAGCCCTGCTTCATCCTGGGACCCTTCTCTGACCTGATCTTCCCAGACTGACGAGCGTTTATCTGGACCCCTTAGCCCTCACCTCTCAGCAGGTGGAGGGCATCTCAGACAAGAGTCACGTGTGGTTAGCCTGTCTCCCCTTGTGGCTGTTATCAGGGGCAGGCGTCTTCATGTTAGACCCCAGTGAACACTTGTCTGTTGTTGTATCTTAACTTCTGATCACCCTAAAAATGAGGAATGTGCTTAAGTGAAATCTAAAAAGAGGCCAATTAAATGAAGGACTAAATATTCAAGGACGTTGACTTCATTTTCAACAGAAGCACAATTTTTGACAGTGAGCTAATTGTATGCTGCAGTGCTTTGGTTCTGCAGGACCATGCACTAAAAAAATCCGCTTCATGCTCATTAAGGATAAGAAAATAGATTTGCAAGATTGGCATCCTCTCCTTTCAGAAGAGTCATTTTCATGTTCGTTACTGGCCAGCACAACAGTGCATTCCTCAGGAATATTAAATGGCTCACTTCAGTTGATAGTTTGAGCTAAAATGTCTGAGTACCAAGCACAGGAGACGTGCGCTGCCCTGACACTTGGAAACTGAGCTGCTTTGCCCCTTGGTCAACTGGACATCTCATAAGGCATCTCAGTACTGATGTCTTGTCCTCCATCCTTTCTACAGATCTAGAAATCTTAGAATGTGGGTATGGGAGCAGGAAGACAAGAGAATTTAAAAGTAAATAACCATACTTATGTCAGAGCTAGGCTGGCGGTAGGGCAGGGCAAGGGGACCCTCACTCACACATAAACACTGGCTAAAACCAACACAGACCACCTACGTGTACCCCTTATAAGCAGGAATAGTAATAAATTCTAGCACAGCAAACTATTTTCTCTTCACCATCAAAATGTGAGCATTTCCCCATTCTATACATAAGCCTATTCTCTTATTTACTATTTCCTTACATTTTAAACCTAATTTAATTTCTAGGTCCCAATAGCTGAAAATCATACCAGAAAAGGTTTTAGCTGCTAAAATTCTCCACGTAAAGAGCTATTAGTGCATCAAACCTAACCCAACATTTCATTCTTTTAATGGGATTCATGCTGAATTTTGATAGCAAGAAGTCAAGTAAGAGATTCTATTTTCATGGAAACCCATTTCTGATGCACGACATTAATACAAGGCTAAATAAACTCAGCATCACCAGGAAATAAATCCAAATTTGAAGTCTGAAAGGGCAGTCATATTTCTTGAATATTCTGAATGTCAACTTTTTGATGGAAAAAATAATCCAGCAGCAGCAGCAGCAGCAGCTATACAGATGTGTCCATTCCGAGAGTCTGGGGCGTGTGTTAACAAAGTTTTCTTTGTTGAATCCTTAGTTTTCTGTTCCACCATACCCAGTGGCATTCATTATTCTCCTACAACTACAGCTCATGAAGGTTTGGGAAAGGTCACTGTTTCCTGGTTATGTTGCTTAAAAGAGGTTAAGTTAATACACATCCTCCAGTAAAAAGATGGTCTTTCGTGTGCATTTGTTTCCGAGAGAGAAGTGTTTCTGTTCCTGCTCTCTGGAAGCCACCATGCATCCTCAGAGTGCTTTCTTAAAGTTTCAGACAGCGGCCTTGTCTCTAACAAGGGCTGGCTTTGTTCCCACCTTTGTCTGCCAGCACCAGAATAGTAGTGAAGCTCAGAGCGGCCCAGGCCCCTCAAGAGACTCTCCTCTGAGACAGCAGCACAAAAGGCCCTGCCACAGAGAAAGACGGAGGTCATGTAAATTAGCCCCGTAACATCCTTGGTTAAAAAGCACAGGAAATCATTTATCTTCTGGGAGCTTAAAGTCTGGTGGTTTTATGAGAGTATTCAGCCTGTTCTAGAATAATGAGAAGAGAATTCTAACATGGAGCTTTGCTGCAACTGGGAAATGCTGCTATTTATTTTATATTTTGGAATTCTGGTGAGAAGATATTTTTACATGCTGGTCATTTCAGTTTTAATTGTTGGTGAATTTTTTTTTTTCTCACCGTGGAGGATGATGACCATCTGTCCTCTGGTTTCACTGAAAATGGAGCAAAAAAAAGAAGGGCTCGATTTCGACAGGCTGGTTTTCTTCAGAGGGAAAGTTCTCCAAAGTGTTCCACTGCCAGCTGGGAGCAAGCGAAGGCAGCTCTGACAAGGGGAGGACCGAGAGAGATAGGACAGGGTCTGCGGACTCTGGCATCAGCCGGGGGAACCGGAATCCCCCACTAGGAAATGGGTATAAAAGGAAATTCCAAGGAAGCTGAGCATCAGGGCAGCGTCAGGTCAGGATCAGGAAAATCAAGATTGGGGAACAAAGTTGAGGCTAAGTCACAAAGGGGACAGAAAGCAGGTGCAGGGGGAGCAGGCGGGGAGCCCCAGGCAGGCCAGCTGGGCTCTGAGAGGACGTGGGACTCAAAATCAGATGGCTCCAATTCAAAGACGCTGCAGAGGATCCTATAAGAGCCTCCTGGAGCCCCCAACCCACAGCAATAAAATTTAAGTACTGTCCCTTCATGGGGCTTTCAGCTCTTCTAATAGCCTGTCTCTTGGGTCTGAGCTGCAAGATGTCTATTCCCTCTGTCTGGAACATTCTTCTATAGGTTCACTCTTGCTCACCTGCTTTATTCCTTATCATCCTAAAACTCTCTGAGGCCCAAGTACAACCTTCCTTCATGGCCTCATGAGCTCAGGGACTTATCTTGAGGGTGTCTAACCCACTGTTTAGCATAAAAAAAACGGGGATAACAAAGCAATACAGTTATTCCCAGATCAATGCAGGAATTCATTTGTAAACATTTTTAAAACAAATTACAAACATGTAGGGTACTGCTTAATGAATTTTCTCAGGTTGAATACAGTCATTTGCCAGCACCCAGACCAAGAAAGAAAACATTACCAGCACCCCCTAAAGCTTTCCTTGGGCCACCTCCCAGTCACAAGGGTAGCTGCTAGCCCATCTGGGAATTTGAGCTGACCCTCGGACACACCCAGAGTACACTGTGCCCAGAACTGCAGCTGCGCTCCCAGTAGGCTCTGGGACTGAGACGCAGGACGAGCCAGGATGCACGGTGGCATCAGTCCCACGCCCTGAATCTGGCCTAAGAGGCATCCCCCCACTTCATTACGATGCTGTGGCTCCCAAGGCATCCATGCAAGGCTGAGCCTCTCAAGCGGACAGTAGGACGGCTGGGGATTCAGTCGTGCTCAGCTGGATACAGGGAGCTTGACAGCGACTTTTCCTACGGCTTCAAATTGCTCAGGACAAAGCTTACTGCAGCTGTCCCTGAGCCAGCAAACAAATTCTATAAATTCTACCAACCCTCCTGCATACGATTATGGGTAGGATGCTTCTTGTTGAATCAGTCCCTTGGTGTTCACATTCAAGAGAGAAGGAAAATGTTCCTTTCTCCCCACAAGCAAGAGGATGCAGAAAGCATCCTCTGAGGCTTGTGCTTAATATCTTGGAAGCAGAGAACAACAGCACTACCACCTCCCAAATGTCAAGAGCCCTGTGAGAGCCGTGGGCCTCTGTCTTGCCGCAGCCTCTGTTCCAAGGGGTGCTCCAGAAATTCTGAAAGCTAGCACCCGATTGTAAGCACGCACCACACTCAGAGGAGAGCACTTTGTTCCCAGGTCAAGGCAACCAGCATCCGGCACTCCCCCTCCAGGGATGGGACTGTCATTGCCATGGTTCCTACAAGCTGCTGAGTGTGTGTGTGTGTGTGTGTGTGTGTGTGTGTGTGTGTATCTGTGATTATCTCAAGGGTACCCGTGAATCTCCCTGCCTAGGGGATGGGTGTGCTTCTCCAAGGCTGTGTGTGTGCATGTGTGTCAGTGACAACACACATCGACAGGCGTTCACTCTAAACCCTGCACCACAATCCCTAGCAGCAGTTCATGGGTTCTCATGCAGTATAGATCAAACAGATAATAAAGAAAAGTGAAAATAACTGAAAATAGAAATAATGGAAAAAATGAGTGGTGAGTTTCCAAGAAAAACTGTGCAATGTTGAAGAGGCAAGGAAGACTTTATTTGAGGCTGTGGCAAAAGGGGAGAAGGGCCAGCACTCACCTGAGCTCCAGGGAACTGGGAAGGTTGGAGGAATTTAGGGTAAGCCAGTGGAAAAGTCCCGAAGGGGGCTGGCAGAAGGAGGAGGGCCCTGCTCTAAGGACGAGAGTTACTGCCTAGAGTCACGGAAAAGCCTGCCTGAAGCTTGGGCAGGCTTGGGCGGACCTCAGGGCCAGCTCGGTCAGAAAGGGGCTTGCAGCCCTGTTCCTGACACTGAGACTCTTTCAGAAAAGGGACTGCCCAGACTCTTTATGGCATGAGTCAAAAATACTCCTTCAAAAAATGTGTTTACAGAAATGCTTAACTTTCTGACACCACTCTCCCTGAAAAACTGAGTGGAGATAAAAAGCTCTTCATTTCCAGAGACTTAATTAATGCTACAAGCCCAGCTAAACAGAGTTGTTGAGATACTGCCACTGGTGGAGGCACTGCATATTTTAGATTTCAAAATATTTCTAAAGGTTACTGAACTGTATTAAACAGAATGAATAAATAAGCATCGCCTTTGCAGTTGGGAGCCAGACCCTGAAAGCCTTCTGGCATGATCGGTATTTAGCCTTTATAGCCTTTGTTTGGGCTTTCTGGTCAGCAATAAATGATTCCTGAAAACAAGGTACCCTTCCTCTAAGCAGCCTCTTTCATGGCTTCACATACAGCTGTGGGATGGAAACCGTCTTTTCTGAAGTCATCAGATGGAAGCAGAAGCAGTGGGTGCCAAAGCAAAAGTAGATTCTGGCAAGACAACATGTCTTCTGCTGTCTGGACTCTGCTGTAAACGGAGCATCAGTCGTGGGCTAATGAATACCCTGGGGGTTGCGTGCCGATGCAGTCCAGGGGTTGAGTCCAGTGCCGGCAACTCTTGTTTGACTCACCTCAGTGTTTTCCAAAGAAGGAAATTTCACTAATAAATCTGTATTTCCAATTTTTCCTAGGAGCAGCAAAATGTATTGCCACGGGGAGCAAAGGAGTCCTCATTCTGAGTCCCGCGCAGCCCCCAAAATCCTGCGATGTCTATGCCTGGTCCACTGTACAGTGCTGATTCTTCTGCAGTATTCAGCTACAGTCTTGCAGATTTAGTACTTAAAAGTGGATCCCCACAGTTCCAGGTAATTTCTCCCTCCCTGAGACATCTTGCTACAGCAGTATGGTAGCTTTACTATTATTACTATTTCTCATGGCTCTGGTGCTTCTCATTTGGGGGTTGGGGGACGACTACAGTCACACGACGGCTGGGGGTGGGGCAGAGCTCGCTCAGCCACTCATCGGGATAGCTGCTTGTCCTCTGCTGCACCCTTGACCAAAGCTCTGTGCTGTAGCATCTGCCCTCGGCCTCTGCACAGCCTGGCTTCTGTGCAGCAGCTGGGTCCCAAGAGTGAATAAGCCCCATAAAAGCTAGGGGAGCTCTCCTAACCTTTCTCACCGAGCCTCAAAAGTAAAGTCTATGGCTGCATAGAATGTTCACATCTACTGCATCTATCTGGATCAAAGATGTTGGCCTGTAATTTCCTTTCCCTGTAGTGCCCTTATCTGGCTTTGACAGGAGGCGGAGGTTGGTTTCCCAAATGGCAAAACCAAAATATATCCATGGGCATATCTGCACGTATACTGGACCTGGAATCACCCAATGAGATCGATGCCTTCACCCCACCATGAACATGATGTATATGGCCTTAGACGCAACAAGTTAACCCACATTCTTGTACAGCTTGCCCATTATTTTGTTATAAACGAAATCAGACCAGCAGGCATTGCGAAGGCTCATTATAACTGTTCCATGCTAGGATTTTAAGGAAATTGTTCTGGAGATACTGTGTATTGGTGGCCTTAAGCACATGCATTTTTTAACGTTTCAATGAACAGCTACTATATGTCAGATACTGTTTTAGATGCTGGAATAGAGCAGTGAAGAGAAAGGGGTTCTTGCCCTCAAGAGCTGAAATTGTGGAAAAATGGATTTTATTCAAAGGAGTGCATTTGGCAAAGAAAAAGATACCATACATTTTCTCTGAGTTTATAATAAAATGTAAAAACTAAAAAAGTTGTGCCTATTTTCTTATTTGGGGGGGGGTACCTGCAGCATATGGAAGCTCCCAGGCTAGGGATTGAATCAGAGCTGCAGCTGCTGGCCTACACCACAGTCACAGCAATGTGGGATCTGAGCCGTGTCTGCAACCTACACCACAGCTCAAGGCAACGCTGGGTCCTTAACCCACTGAGTGAGGGCTGGGATCGAACCTGTGTCCTCATGGATGCTAGTCAGGTTCTTAACTTGCTCAGCCACAACAGGAACTCCTGTGTCTATTTTCCTGTCCTCTTGTGGCCTGGGGTGGAGGAAAGACCAGAGTGGAGGCAGAAGACGGGGGGGGGGGGGCAGAATCTGGTTAGATGCCTTAGGATTAAAACGCGGAGCCTCCATAATGGAATTTCGTCATTACTTATGGTTTATGTTTGTAATGTGAGAGTAACTGAAATCTAAAACTAAATAAAACAAAAGCCAAATGTTATTATAAGGGCCCAAAGACGCTATACTATAAACCACTTGGGAATCTTTATTAATATTAAAATGTGCTTTTTAAGGAAATCACTTCAGTGACCTTCACATGTGGTGATGCTAGAATGTCACAAACACAATTTTAAGGAAAAAATATTTGCAAATTCCATGAAAATAATTGTCCTATTACAGTTCAAATTATGTACCACACAAAACATTCGCAAGTTAAAGGTCTAGGGCACTTCATAGCACAACGCTATAACAGAATGAGAGTTTCTGAGTTAAGAGTAAACACATTAGCATACACTTGATAATGCACAGTGCCACTTCACTCCACATACTTTTGATATTCAAATCCCTCTGTATGAAGCATAGGTAATATTGTGTGCCCGGCAGCTAACATACTTTTAATCAAGGCTTTACAGTTCATCCTACTTGTGTGGAGACATTAACCAAGTAGAGACAGGAAAGGAAAACAGAAATGTTATGAATATTAGCAATCTTTTCACTTCTAATGCGCTTACTGAAGATGAGAAGATGTGAAAATCAGCGACTTTGATGGGTCTAAACTGAGATCTGCGCCTTGTCCGAACTGTTCGGTGCCCGGCAGGGCAGGGGAGGCGGAGCCTTCAAACCACAGCATCTTTCTGGTCATCACACGCGTGACCACAGGGGCTCTCGTGTCCACCTGCTGAGCACCTGCTCCTTCTCCTTCCCGGACGAGCACTTCCGGCTCCCCTGGGGACACTCATGCTATGAAGGGCAGTCTTGGTAGGACTGTCAGTCATGTGGCCCCAGCTCAAGGGTTGAGCCCATGAGCCACACAAGGGCTCTCGGGCTGTCCGACCCTGAAGCAGATCAACACGAGGAAGAAAGATGGTCTGGCAATTGTGCCCCCTTATTACTGAGCCCAGTAACTAACTTTTAGTCCTGACTGTATGGATTCATGAAACTGTCTTCATTGCTTTCTTTCTGCAAATTAGTGCCTTGGCCATGAAGAGAAAAGTCTAATTTCTCTGCACCTCAGATGCTCAAGGTGACCGTGGTGGTGGTGGGGAGACACTTCACTCTAGAAACAAGGTGATTTTTACCGTGTCTGTTACCAAAGTGTCACTAAGAAGCCCTCTCTCATTCTTAAGGGAATCAACCAGCTGCTTAATTAAGGGAGAGGGCCCACTTTCAGAGGTGAAGGTGCATCCAGAAGACTATGGGGGAGAAGAAAGGGAGCCCCAACAGCAAACGGGGCATGCACAGGTTGCCTTCCCCAGACCGTGGACCTCATGAGAGTGCTCTGCACAGAGAGCGCCCAGAGCATCCCCGGGTCTGCTGCCGAGGCCAATCCGGATGAGGGGCTGGGAGTACGAGCTGTAGCTGCCTGAGGCCAGGAGGACAGAGAGCAGCAAGGCAAGAAATTCTCGGAGCTACAGAGGACACAGAGGGGAGGCCCCCCAACACAGCAGGTTCCAGCTGGGGTCCTCGGGGCAGCACGTCACAGCAGGGGACTAAATTAGCTCCAGAACACAGACAAATGCCTGCCCTAACAAAGTTCGAACGACAGTCAGAAAAGAGTCAGACTAATTCCCCACCTAACTGACTTCAGGCCAGAACAAAATCCAATCACCCAGGGTTAACATCCAATTAAAAATTGCTGGGAGTTCCCGTCATGGAGCAATGGAAACAAATCTGACTAGGAACCATGAGGTTGTGGGTTCGATCCCTGGTGTTGCTCAGTGGGTTAGGGTTAGTGGGTGTTGCCATGAGCTGTGGTATAGGCTGCAGATGCAGCTCGGATCTGGCATTGCCAGCAGCAACAGCTCCGATTACACCCCTAGCCTGGGAACCTCCATATGCTGCTGGTGCGGCCACAAAATGACAAAAAGACAAAAAAAAATTGCTAGGCAGGGATAGAAACATAAAAACATACCCCAAACAATAAACAATTAATAGAAAGACCCACAAATGACTGATATGATGAAGTTAGCTGACCAAGACCTTGAAAAAAAAAACTATTTCTTATCTTAACAATGTGCTAAAGATATCTATAAAGTGGAAGATGTGTGTGAAGAGGAGAAAAATGGAATAAACAGAGACCCAAGCGAACTTCTAGAGACGAGGACTGAAATACTTGAAATTACAAAAGGTGGGGTGGAAATCAAAAGAGTACTCATCACAGAAGATAAAATCAGGGAACGCAAAGCTCAGAATAAAGCTCAGACACCAACAAAAGCCATGTGAAATGGAGCGCTTGGTCAGTGCACAGACCACACGACCATGCAGGCAGCCCCTTCAGAGCCCCTGTGACTGGGCCTCACAACCCCTCGAGAAGGGCAGCACTGCTTGATCTTGCTCACGTTATATTCCAGCCCAGGGCTTGGCTCAGGGTAAGCGCTCAAAAGTATACGCTGAACAGACAATCAGCAGACAGAAGACTCTTGGGCAACGACACAAGTTGTGACACAGTCTGAAAGAGCCACTAATTGGGAGGGGAGGGTCCACGGCATTTGGATCCAAAGGTTGGGGTGTGACACAGAGGGAGGCCCCTCCAAGGAGAGCCACTTCCCTGGAAATGTGTGGCAGACAAGAAGAGGGTCATTTCATTTTGCTCCCCAAACCTGCAAGGTCCCTGATTACAGAAACTACCACCGACAGAAAGAGCTGTGTCCCTGCGCCTCACTGAGGGCACGCCCCTTGTTTCACCCCGGACCCCGCCATCCTCACCATCTCTGCCACTGCAGAGGCAATTTTAAATTACCCAATCAAACCGGACATCCCTATACCATTATGAAAATTAAATGCAGTGAAAATTCAAACAGCAAAAGGATGCAGACACACAGGTGTATGCATACTCCCATCAGCACCTTTTTGAAAATTCAAACGCTCTTTTTCACAAAGCCACAGGTCTTGGTGATCTTTCCATATCGGCATATATGTATTTACCTCAGTTCAGGGAATTTCTTTATATGTATTCACCCCACTCGGCCCCAGTCCACTTGCCCAGCATCCCACTGATGGCTGCGACAACCTGCTGCACTACTGTTAAATACCCATCTTCGCAGACCCATGTGAGTATGTCTTCAGGATAAGTGACGAGAAGTAGAATTTCTGGGTCTAACTGTGCAGATAGCTTTACATTTCAACCTTTACACTTAAAGCAGCAGGAGCAAAACTCTGCAACTCTTAAGCACAGTTTGACCCACGTAGTTACACTGTGTGTGTGTCTGCATATCCATCTGCACATGTGTCCACACACACTGTCTTTCCTTCATCCTCGCAGGTCCCGCAGGGCCACCAAATCCAGCACTCGCACTTGCGCACACTCTCCAGGATGGAGACGGCCCCATCCTGGGGCTCAGGAGCCCCTTTCCACCTTCCTAAATAGTCACAGCATCCGTCCACCCCCCCTCCCTCCACCGTGACCTCATGTCTTCAAAAAATTCTTCATAGGACGCCTTGATCTTAAGCTTTCTTGCCCACCTTTACTCAGCAGAGTTCAGTTTCCAAAGGAGAACAATGTTCCTACACGAGAAATGCCGTAACAGTTTCAGGCGAGAGCAGGCGGAGGAGAAAGAGGAGTGGGATCTGGAACACTGGTCAGAGAAGGCCGGCGGGAAAGGAGAGGGAGGGCGCCCACAGCCGGGCAGGGAACCCAGTCTACTCAAGGCGGAGCAGAGACCGGCGGCGTGGAGGAGGGCCACCCACTCCTGCCTCTGTGCCGTCCAGCTCCCAGACGACTTCAGGGCTTTCTCAGGGAGAAGTTTATATCCACTCCTCTAGGACGGTCCCCTGACGCCCGCAGCTGGGGTTAGCAGTGCTCATTAAACATCACTCATTCATTCTACAAACATCCACTGAGCACCTGCTATGATTCTGGGTGCTGAGACGGCCTTTATAAGCTGAAATAAAAAGGCTATCTAAATGAGCAGGTTCTTACTCTGACAATGCATCTTAGAAGGAAATAAATAGCAACAGACATAAGACCTGGGGACGGGCAGTGAAGGGCATGAAAAGAACCAGGAGTTTGGAATCAGAAGGACTTAGGTTCCCCTCACTCCATCTCAGAAGCGGAGCAGTCCCAGCTCACTGCCGTGCACTCCTGGCCACTGAGGACCCAGTGGTGAACAGGGCCACCACAGGCCATGCTGGTAGTTATGCAAAAACAATGGCTGATGCCTGTAAGGTGGGACCTAGCAATAGTTTAACAGGCACAGAGAGTAATGGGATGGGAGGGACCCATGGAAAAGAGTAAGTAGGAAGCCCTCCTGGGCGTGACTTCGGAGGTGAGCCTAGAATAACTAGAGAGGCCACCCCTGTGACCATCAGAATAAAACATTCTGGTCAGAGGGCAGCAAGTGCAAAGGCCCTGAGGCCAGGGGCGGCCCATCCATAACTTGGTGTGCCAGAGGAACCACACAAAGGCACGTGGCCAGAGGAGGGCGTGGCCAGGCAGGTGCAAGAGAGGGGACAGAAGCAGGCAGGTAGAGGACGGAGAAGGAAGAGGTGCGGGGCAGGGGGGCAACTCAGGGCCTTGCAGGGTGGTGGAAAAATCCACTTTGGGCTCTGAGTGAACAGGGTCATCGGCTAGGGTGGGTAGGTTAGCACACAGTCCCTGCCTTGGGCACCAAAGGGTGTCTGATTGTCAAATACACCCCCTTCCAGACAGCGAGCTCCGACAAGAGCTCCATTTATCCCTGAGTCCTGGTCTTTAGCAATACGATGGTCAGGTGGCTAATCTTGGGGACAGCTTTGTTAAGGGAGGAGGGGAGGAGAGAGGCAAGGTTCTTTGGAGGCAGAAAGGTGCCGTCTCTCTCTATCAGAAGCATGGGCTTTGCTTTCCAGGTTCTGTTTTGACCTGCCTGCTGGTTGGTCTTATTTTGCATACGACAAACTGATGGCCATTTAGCTAATGCTCAATTCTATTTTGGGCAGGACCAGCATATGGCAGTGACAATTATTGCCCAGAACGTGCTCCAGAAAACCAAGCTCTAGGAAGCACAGAAAGTCAATACTGAGCCGTCTGCTAAGAAGGCGGGTTAGCAGAAGAGGCAGGTGCAGCCCTTTCTGTCCTAAGGCTCAGTTTCTTTGCTTGGGGTGGAGGTGGAAGCAGCTGCCAGAAACTGTCAGAGCATCAGTCCTCTTCCACTCACCAGACACACAGGGTTATAAACATCAGGAGAGAGAGCCATGACCTCTGCTTTAGAGTAAAGGTCAGGGTTGTCCTATTTGGGGGGTAGGAGGCAGAGGGACAGGGCAGTGGTGTTTGCCAGGGACTCAGAGAATCTGAAAAAAGTTTTAGGTCCTCTATCAAAAAAATACACAAAATTTGGAGCCTCCTCTGTGGTTCAATGGGATTGGCACTGTCTTGGGAGCCGCTGGGATGCAGGTTCAACCCCCGGCCCTGGCCCGGCACGGTGGGTAGGGATCTGGAATTGCCGCATCTGTGGCTTAGGTCACCACAGTGCTCTGATCTGATCCCTGGCCTGGGAGTTCCATATGCCATTGGGTGGCCAAAAAGAAATGACCCCCCCCCAAAAAAATACACAAAGTTTGCATGAAACTTCAGAAAGTTCTAGGCCCTCTGGTGAATCTCTGTGGACAAGCTCATGCCTTCAGACAACACGATCAGGGAGAAACCCCGCAGGGTCCGACAGAATCACAATGCAGGCTCCAGGAAGGTGTGTTTTCTGAGGGGCACTGGGAGAACACAGGCACCTTACTAAATAGGCCAGCAAAAGATCAAGCTTGACTTTGGCTCGATGGCTGCTTGGGAGGGCTGACCTCCTGGCTTAGAGGAGAAATCCTCCCGCTGCCCTCTGGAAAGGCTAAGGCGCGCACCTTAATATCAGGTGGAGGTCCCTGGGCACGGCTGTCTAAATTTCAGCAGCTAAGCCCCGGGCAGTGAGCGCTGTGCGCACACACTGATGGGCAGGCTGATGGCCCCTCGCTGCCCACGGCCAGCAAGGGAAAGTTCACAGCTCAGGTCCACAGGGCTGACTCTAAGGTCGGGCTGCTCGATTTGCATAAGACACAACTGGGAAGAGGAGAGGCCTGTGTTCAGCGCCCAGGAGGGCTCAGGTCCAGCAAATGTGGGAGGCCAAGGGTCAGCGTCCGCAAGGACGTCTCTCCTCCCGTGCGTAGGCCCTTTGCTCTCACGATGGTGTCCACAAGACCTCATTAAGATGCCTCACTTTAACTGTTTTTTCATTTATTTATTTATTGCTTTTTAGGGTCTCGCCCACAGCACATGGAAGTTCCCAGGTGAGGGGTCAAATCAGAGCTGCAGCTGCCAGCCTACACCACAGCCACAGCAATGCCAGATCTGAGCTGCATCTGAGACCTACACCACAGCTCATGGCAACAGTGGATCCTTAACCCACTGAGCGAGGCCAGAGATCAAACCCGAACCCTCAGGGACACTGTCGGGTTCTTAACCTGCTGAGCCACAACGGGAACTCCCAAGAATCTCACTTCAAAAGGTGGAGGCTAACTCCTCTCCCATTAAGTGTGGACTGGACAGACTTAGCGGCTTGCTTTCTTTCTTTTTTTTTGTCATTTTAGGGCCACACTTGTGGCATATAAAAATTCCCAGGCTGGGGTCTAATCAGAGCTACAGCTGCCAGCCTACACCACAGTCACAGCAACGCCAAATCCAAGCCACATCTGCGACCTACACCATAGCTCATGGCAACTCGGGAATCCTTAACCCACTGAGCAAGGCCAGGGATCGAACCCATGACCTCACAGATGCTAGCCGGGTTCGTTAACCAGTGAGCCATGACGGGAACTCCGCAGCTTACTTTCAATAACAGAATGTGGGCAAAGTGACGGTGTATGATGTCCAAGGCTGGGCTTCCTTCTGACTCTGTCCCTCAGATGCTCAGTCTCCGTCTCCGCCTCCCACCTCCCCCCTCTCTAGAAGCTGCAAGAAAGAACACTTCAGCAGCCCAGTGAGGAGCAGGGCCCTGCCTACAGCCTTGCGAGGGTGCCCTTGGATGACACCGCCAGGCCAACACCCAGACTGTAATCTCCTGAGCAATCCTGGCAGGAACCCCCAGTGCTTGACCCACAGTAACGGTCAGATAATCAATGCTGGTCCTTTAAAGAAACCAAGTCACATTGTCACCCAGTAAGAGAAAATTAATACACTCTTGCAAGTCCCTCTCATGGAGGAAGAACCCTACTTTCACTGAGCACTTCCTCTGTGCCAGGCTCAGTGTCAGCTCTTACAGTTTCCTTTCACCCCATGACAACCCTGCAGTCTTAATAGCGAGAAAATGGAGCCTGGGTGGCGCTCAGAAATACACCCAAATACCATCACCCTTCATCTCAGCAGTCGGTTTGCAAGCATCCTGGAGCATCCACAATCACGGGGCTTTATCGGTTTGCAACAGCCTGAGCTCGGCTGGTCTGCCCACTGCGGGGCTGGCTGTGCTCTCCACCCCATCCCCACTGCGGGCTCGTGACCCTACAGGCAGCACAGTCAAGGTTCTCACCATGTGACCTCTCCACCAGCAAATGGCTTTCCTTTACTCAAAGTGAAGTCCAGACTAGAGCTAGGTTTCTTAGTAAAGTAAGAAACAGGACCAGATGGGAACAGAGTCGAGTGACAAGGAGCTCTTGGATGAGCCTGGGGACCTGAGAGTGCCCTGCAGAGTCAGGCAAAGAACTGTCCCCTGGTTGTGGCCTCTGAGCCCTACTGACCTAAATCCCTGGGGGTGAAGTTGGATTGAGAGGAAAGGAGGGGTTGGGCAGGGCGCTTTTATTAAAGACACTGTAAGCGTTAGAGCTTCTGACTGAATATTTTTTTACTTTTACAGATTTTAAAACTATGATACTTTAGGAGTTCCCATTGTGGCTCAGTGGAAATGAGCCAGACTAAAATCCATGAGGACATGGATTTGATCCCTGGCCTTGCTCAGTGGGTTCAGGATCCAGCGTTGCCGTGAGCTATGGTATAGGTCGCAGGTGTGGCTCAGATCCAGTGTTGCTATGGTTGTGGCACAGGTCAGCAGCCGCAGCTCTGATTTCACCCTAGCCTGGGAACTTCCATATGCTGTAGGTGTGGCCCTAAATGGCAAAAAAAATAAAATTAAATTAAAAAAAAAAACTATGATCCTTTATACAGGTGTTTGGGGGGAGCTATGAAAAGCTTTATGGCAAACAGTTGTCACTGTTAACTTCCTACTGTCATCAAAGTGCATCGAAATCCTATTAACCCCCTTAATTTCCTACTTCCCTTAACTCTGGTATACACTAAAAAGAAACCTTTACTTTCCTTGTTCTATCATTACAAAATAATGACAGTATTGTGCAGGTAGGAAAAAAGGGGCAAGTGCTGACCGGCACCCACCCCAGTCTGGCCCTCTCTGCCTCCCCCATCTCCTCCGTCAACGTGGCATTAAGGCTTTTAGAGGCTCTAAGTCCTGGAAATAAGGTCCCCTCCCTGCAAGTAATCCAAAATCAAAGCCCCTAATACGTCATAAAACAAGCAGGAGAAGTCACAGCACAGCTCTGACCCTTCTTCACGAGGGTCACCTCGATGAGCTCTTAGAGACGCCAGATTCATTAATTTCCCAACATGTGCCCACAGCACAGTGACAGCTCACACGCAAGTGGCGCTGGTGGGCCTGGTTATCCATCCTGGTCCTCACAAGTGTTACCTCGGCCTAGGACAGAAGTCCCGTCAGAGCCAGGCGGCCTGGCTGTGGCCAAGCCTTTAACCACTGCACTCACTCAGGGGCATGGCCCTCACTCCCCCCCCACCCTCTGTCCCTCTCAGGACCAGGAGCTTGAAACACTGTTTGAAAGGTGAGAAAGCAGGAGTCTGAGTCATCTGGAGCCGGGGGTCTGCTGGGCACCAGCGGTCCAGTGATGCCCAGAGCACAGGGAAGCTCAACCACTCCCTCCCGTCTTTAGGAACCTCCTCCTTCAGCAGACATAGGCTCAACAGACATTTACATTTCACGCCATCTCTGCCCAGGACTGTGCCAGGTGCCAGGGACACAGCAAAGAGACAACCTCCCTGCCCTCAGGATGGACGTGAACCAGGGACAGGCGTTGTCAAACTCTCCCTGGGGCCGCCACACCCACTGAGACCCCCCGAGGCAGAGCACAGGTGAGCTGCAGGAACTAGAGACAACCTTCCAGAGTGTTCTTCCGGCGGGCTCTGTCTCATCCTCCTTGCTACAACTTGGGACAGTGCAAGTTTTAACAACGCCAACATTGGATTCTGCAAGCTTGCTGGAAACTGAGATGCAGTAATGTGCTTTGGGGTAAAGAGAGAGATTTTTTTAAAAAGAGGATGATGCTTTTTCTCTATCTGGAACCGGATTCCTAGGGACCCTCCATGCTTTAGGGAATCCAAGGGGACAAGGCACTGCGGCACTCTGTCTGGTCCTTGGGGCCTTTTCCCATCATAGGATCCCCAAGTACATGTTTTATCAATCCCGTGACTACATACGCAAGCATATACTTATGGGGTTAAAGTGGTGTGTTGAGTAAACGTAAAATCCAGTGGGAAGAGTCCTTGTAGGGTGGGGCTGAGCACTTGTCAGCACCTTACTAATGCTGTTGAATAAATCTTTGTGTCTTAATTCTTTCAAATTCTTCCCCAAATCATTAGGGTAACAGTTATAAATGTCTAAGCACATACACTCACAAGTCAATATACAGGGAGTATTTGCAGAGAAAGCGAGGTGAGAACCTCACAAAGTCAAAACCTGGGTAAATTTAGCTCCAACTTAATGGCCGTGTCATTGATTTCCGTCACTCTTCATCTCTTCTATTTTAGAAATAATAGTCATCAGCTCCTGTAATCAGAAGTCTCCCTGTAAATTTAATGATTTGGGGGGCATTTGTTGTTTTGAAATAACACCTGCAGAACAATTATTAGAACCTGATTAATTCTGTCGACACACAGGAAAAAATGAAATACATATTTTAAAAAGCTTCAGGGTTTTTAGTGTGAATAACTCACTGAATATTCTAAGAAGGGATTACACTGCTGAATATGTAACAGTACACATATTAGAAGAGACTTTGCATGTGCCCATATTTGTGTGTGCATGTGTATGTACACACCTGTGTGTGTTGTGTATCTATATACAAAAAAGTAGATACAAAAACTCTTGCAGGGAAAAACTAGGAAAGAAGATGAGGTTGATACTGGTCTGGGAATTTCCAAGAATCATCAGGGTGGCCGAGGAAAACTCAGGAAGGCCCATGGTTATTTTTAAATATCACAGAGAAGATGGATTTACTTTGTTCCCTCCAGCTACTTAAGAAAGACTCCAAAGCTAGGGGTTAAAGTTATAAAGAGACCCCGGGTACGAAGGCAATGAAGAGTCTCACGTGGCTCCTTGGTCATCAGAGCCTGAGACCACTGCCCGGGTGGCCCTGGGTCAAAAGGACACATTAAGGACCCCCACTGGGAATGAGGACTGGGCACACGGAGATGACGGGGCAGTCAGGGGCCACAAGGCAGCACTCCTGGTGACACAGGAGCACTTCCCACTTTGTGAAATTTTGGGGTTCATAAGACACGAGCAGCGCACACATGGCTCTGAGAAGTCCTGCATAAAAAGATGGACCTCTGTTTGATTTTGCTTAAGAGAGGGTTGTCCAAGTTTATTTGACTATAATGTCCCCACTTTCATTCCTATAAAAAAACCTCATACTATTCTGAGTCACTAAAGTCCCCAAAAACACCCTCAGGGAAATGCAGACCCCATGCTGTTGACTAAAAGTGGCAAATACGTTTGGAGAAGAATGTTGCCATGTAGGAGTATCAAAATGACTTTATGAACCTTAAATTTTTCTATATGGCCTCCAGAGTCACTGCCTGGAGTAACT
The DNA here is from genome assembly GCA_004024745.2 of Catagonus wagneri. Classification (NCBI taxonomy): domain Eukaryota; kingdom Metazoa; phylum Chordata; class Mammalia; order Artiodactyla; family Tayassuidae; genus Catagonus; species Catagonus wagneri. The sequence goes on from PVHT021183544.1 coordinate 922,976, forward strand.
CAAACAAACGCCGTTCTTCAAACTGTGATGTGGGGAAGAAATGCAGTCGTACAGACCTTGAATAAGTACCCTGGGCATAGTTTAAGCCTTTTCAGGTCCCATAGGACCCTACAACTATGACTAAGCTGTTCTGAGGCAGGACCACGCACTGCAGAGGCCATCGCAGAGCACAGGCTTCCTGGAGGAGGGTGCACTTGGGCTGAGCCCTGGAGGTGGGGCAGGAGAAGGGCAGGAGAACAGCCTCTGTCCATGGTGCTAAGTTAGAGCATCAGCCCCCCTGCAGGTTTCCTAGGGGTTAAGTGAATGGTCCATGTCCAAGAACAGACCCCTAAGACAGTAACCTGGTTTATGGTAACAGCCACAGTGCTGTGGGATGGCCTGGCCAGGTCAACAGATACCTGAACAGGGAGTATTTGTACCTGTACCCCTACCTTACATGACACACAAAACCACTGCAATAGACTACCTCCAACTGTGACAGGTAGAATCATGAAGCTTTTAAAAGAAATCTAGAGTGTCTTCTTAACACTGGAGTAGTCCAAGATATCCTAACCAGGGCGCAAAGGTGACTGACAATAAAGAAGAAGGAATGACAAAGTCGAAAATGGGCAGCCAGACAGGAGGACTGAACACACAGCTTATGGGGAACACGAATGTCAACTAAACATGAAGAGGAGCTTAACTTCCTTAGTCTCCGGGAAATGCAAATCGAAACTGGGCAATGCCCTCAGCCACCCACCCGTGAGCTAAAGTGGAAAGGACCAATAATCCGGAGCATGGCTGAGGGTGTGGCCCTCCTCAAACTCCCGGATACCACAGCTGGGATATAAACTGCCACAGCCACTTTGGAAGACCGTCTGCGACATCTCCAGAACGATGGACACAATGCCAGGAGAATCCATGCTGAGGGTCTTCCCGGCAGAGATGCAGGGTGGCCTTTTTACCAAAACGCGTGTAGAAGAGGCCTCACAGCGACGGTACTGGAAATAGCCCCAAGGTGGACATAACCCCTAAGTCCAGCAACAGCGCAATGTTCACAGAAGTCGATACAACACAGTAATGAATACACTATAGGGAACTCTCAGTATTTGCAATAATAGGTTTGAGCCTCGCAATCTATGTTGAGCAAAAGAAGGCAGATGCAAAACCACGTGTTTTTCCATGAGTGTGGATTCCACTCCCGTCCATCCAGAAATCTATGGTTGAGAAGTCAGGAAAAAGGAGCCACAGACTACTGTGCATGTTCTAAAGCCCTAACTCCCCACCATGCCATGGATTTGAGGGGGACGGGGGTCTGCAGGAGGTGATGAGGTTTAGATGAGGTCATGAAGTGTGTTGTGATCCTGTTAAATTAACGTTTGCTAAGTCAAGCTCCCCAAGGTGTAGGACAGGGAGCCAGGCCCCATGAGAGGAACAGAATAGGAAAGGGAAGTCTGTGGCTCACGGGCCCGGGGAGGACAGGTCCCGCTGGCCACCTGGTCAAACAAAATGGTGGTAGAGGCAGTAAGGCCACGGAGGAGCTCAGCTACAACCTGGATGAGGTGGGGCCCCCACGATGGGACTGGGGCCCCTGTAGGAAGAGACACCAGAGGGCTCTGTCATCACCCCCCACTTCCCCCACCCACACCACGTGAAGACACAGCCGTATTCAAACCTGAAAAGAGCCCTCCCCAGATCTCAGTCTGTGGTCTCACGAAATGGCAGCAGGAGGTGGATAATACAAGAGGTTACCACAAGCAAGAGGGGGTCTTGGGGGTCATTATGCAGCAATTTCTTTCCTGACTTGAGATGTCTGCATGGGTGTGTTCAGATTGTGAAAATCCACAGGTCTGTGCAATTGAGCTCCATATGCTTTTCTACCAGAAGGTTGCTTTTCAATAAATAGTACACAAGTAAACACATACACATATACACAAACACGTACAAACACATAAACACACATACACACAAACACATACACACATACATACATACACACACATACATACACAGACACATCATGGTTTGGGTCTGTTTTGGCCCTGAGATATTAACAAACTGGAAGAGAAAAGCCAGAGAGCATCATATCTGATGGGCACACCAAACAGACGTCCCCGCAAACCCCTGCCCAACATTTCAGGAACTTCAGCCAAGTTATTGAAGAAGTAGCACCAAGACGGGCTGGATGGCATCTGAACTCAGTTCCACTCCTACCCCAGGGAGTCTGAGCCTCTAAGGTCAAAGGCACATGGGTCTGACTGTCCGAGGGGCAGTGGAGCTGCACAGAGATCCATCTCAATTAAGTCAAACTCACTTTCCCATCAGAACACCACTTCTTTATCCATGTCACACAATTTAGAAAAACAGAATGTTTTTCTAATCACCAAATGGAGGCTGTGGGGACGAGGATGTGGCTGAAGCCCGCGGTCCTCTCCAAGGCGGGGCAGGAGGATCAGTTTGGCGGGGCAGGCAGGTTCGCCACAGCACCAGCACTCCAGCCACCCTAGAGAGGTGGCCCGTGTTTCATTTACACACCAGCTTGAACAAAATGTGTGATGTCTGCTCCCATATTGGAGCTCAGATTTTCATCCCTTGTCAGGGCGATTTTCTGCAGCCTGGGCCTCTAAGGCATGAACAATGTACGCTTTGTTCCCCTGTCAAGTGAGTTAATATTCTACAAAAGGAGTGGGAGAAATTAGGCCACTCGCTGAGCATGCAAAAACACGCGGTGCCATGGCTCTGCATGCTCCCTCAAGCTCAGCCCCAATTGTGGTGCTGACTCAGGGTTTCCGTGCCCTGCAAGACGGTTCTCCCACCAGCAAGGGCACACCTGTGGCCTGTGTCGCCGCAATAGGGCCTCCAGCTGGGCCTCAAGCTCAGCAAGCCTCAAGTCGCAGCCTGCAACTAGGCTTCTCGTACCCACGGGCGGCACCGGTGATCAGATGATGGCTGTGCTCACCCTTGAGTCCAAACAAGCCAACAAATCCCCTGTCCTTCATCAAGTTGGACTGGGGGATGTTTGCTCACAAGCTACAGGATGCAAGCCACTGACACTGTTGGATTCTTTTTTGAGATTCCACATGTAAGTGGTACGATGCTGTACTCGTCTTTCTCTGCTCATATCTCACTCAGCATCACGCCCTCCAGATGGCAGGACGTCCTTCTTTATGGTCAAGTAATAGTCCATGCGGTGTGCAGTTAAATAATATATATAAATAAATGTTTTATATTTATACCACATCTTCTTCATCCATCCACTCATCGACAGGCAGGTTGTTTCTGTCCTGTCCTGACTACAGAGAATGGTGTCAGAGAAACAGAGAGTGCAGTGGTGGTTGTGAGGGCAGATGGGGAGAGGCTGGTCAGAGGGTACCAACTTTCAGTTATAGGGAGAGTAAATTTGGGGATCTGGTGTACAGCACAGTAACTGCCATTAATGCTACTGTACTGTACACCTGAAATTTACTGAGGTACATCTTAGACATTCCCACTGCACACAAAATAAGCTATGCGAGGTGGTAGAGGTGATAAATAACTTGGCTGTGGCAAATATTTCAGAGAGTATTGATATCAGACCATCACGCTGAACAATTTAAACATGCACAGTTAACACTTGAACAACATCATATGCAGATTTTTTCAACAGCAAATACTGTAGGCGCTACACACCCCATGGCTGGTTGGCTCTGTGCAGGCAGAGCCCGGACATGAAGGAAGCTTGGATTTGCAGGGCCGATTATAACCTATCCGTGGGTTTTCCACTTTCTGGAGGGTCTTCGCGCCTAACCCGCATGTTGTCCAAGAGTCAACTGTACAATTTTATTTGTCAATTATACCTCAGTAAAGCTAAAGAAAAGCAAATCCAGGAAGACAGAAAAATAAAGAAGCTCAAGTAGCAATTCACATACAGAAGTGCTGCTCTCAGTGTGCAGTTAAGTCCATCTTGAAAATACCGGAGCATTCAGGATTTATAAACACGAGCCTGGCATCCACGTGTCTGCCATGAGTCCGGTTTCCACAGGAAACAGGTTCTCTGATTGGAAGGCTCCGAAGCGCATTTCCGAGGCAGGGCGTGGGGCTGCTGCTACGGCTGCTACGGGCTCTGGTTTAACACAGCGTTTCCTCACTGACCCAGGGACCGACGCTAATCCACCCCTACAGGCAATTCGCTGACACATCTAACTCTGCTCTTACCTTTTGCTCTGAGGAGAGGAGCATGTCATGTGTCCCCTCTCCTTCCACAGTTTCATGTCCCCGCTGGCAGCCATGGCTGCCACCTGCCCCATCGCCCTGCTTCTGGGAGGCTCACCTGGGCCAGTGCTCCAGGTGACTCCCAGGTGTCCACCGACGTGCTGTGATGAGGCTTCCTGCACTGCCCAGTCCCAAGCATCAAACTCAGCGTGGGGTGGGGGACAAGCTGGGGGACAAGCCAGTTGAGAGTCACTTTTCTCAGGCCATGCCGACTGGTCCAGAAAAGGGCATGTGCCCAAATCAGAGCCAAAGAAATGCAGGGAAATGCAGTGGTTGGGGTACAATGGAGAAATGCAGGGAAATGCAGTTGTGGGAGCACAATACTACTACTGGTTGTAGTAACAGCAATTCCCAAGGTCTCACCTGAGCATCCACTCATTTATACAAACAGGAGTCACAGCTGCATGATAACTGGGGTTGCGGCATGAGGTACTGAGACTCCTAGGAGAGTCCAGGGAGAAGCACTGGCCCTGAGGGGGACAAGCAGGAAAGGCTTCCCGGAGGAGGAGGCTATGCCTGTACTAATATGGGAGAGACGCTGGCTGAGAAAGGTGCAAGGAATGACTTGAGATACGAGTCGGGAGTGAGAACTTGGACTGTGGCTATGAGGACGCCTGGCTGGGAAGTGGGGGGAGAAAAGGCCAGGCACTAACTAGCAGGAGGTTGATCAGAGCCCACCCTCCTCTGCTGTGGTAAAGCTTCCACGTCATCCTGGGCCCCGAGGCTGGCACGTTAGGCGAATCTCTCTGGCTGCACGGGGAGGGCTGACCTGAGGGGGCACGGCCAAGGGCAGCCAGGTACTGTTGGCACAATGGACACTGCATCATAATATTTAACTTTAAACTATGTGGCTTCTATTGGATTTGAATTTTTCAAAATACTCATCATTTATTTACAAAACAAAATGTTTTCTCTCAGTGTGTTTCCCGGAAAGAGTGGCACCATCCATTTAAAATCCGCACAGGACTTCCCGCGTGGCCCACGACATTTAAAATTTACACACCTGGGACCTCTAGCAGCAGAGCTAGGACACTGCTGCAATGGCACAGGGGAGGTGTGGAGGATCTGAAACAGTACAGCCGCCGCAGGGCGAAACATAGGGCAGATCTGGCAACGGTTCAGGAATGGAGTCAGCCAGACTGGGGCTTGTTGAGAAATGGGTCCTTTGATAGGGGAATGGCTACACTAACTGCAGTACATGTGTATGACAGAATTCACACGGCAACAAGAAAAAGAACAAACTATTAACGCACAGGACAATCTGGATGGATCTCAAGGGCACTGAGGTGAGTGAAAAAGTGCTATCTCTAAAGGTCAATACTAGATGATTCAGTGCCTATAACACACTCAAAAGTAAGACTGATATATGGGGCCAGAGAAGCGGGAGTCAGGAATAATGGCCACGCTTATGGCTGAGATGGAGTAGTAGGCTGAAGAGTGCATCAGGTAGCTACTGCTACATAACAAACGACCCCAAACTGAATAATCCCAAACATTAATTATCTCATAGTTTCTGTGCCTCTGCCATCTGAACACAGTTTAGCTGGGTCACCTTGTTTCAGGATCCTTCGTGACACTGCAGTTAACTTACCAACCAAGGCTGTGGTCATCTCCAAACTCAACTGGGCTGAAGACTCCACTTCCAAGCTTACCACCTGCCTATAGGTGGGTCTCAGAAGCATTACTTCCAAGACCAAGAACACTGGTCCCTACCACATGGGCACCTCTATAAGCTGCTTCAGTGTCCTTAAGAGATGGCAGTTAGGAGGGACAAACAGAAACATTAAAAAAAAGAAAGAGGGGGAGCAATACAGAGACCCAGAGTGGGAGGCCAGAGAGAGCAAGAGGAATCAGACTTTCAATAACCTCATCTTGGAATTGACATCCCACGGCCTTTGCCACTTTCATCAGCCAGAGACAGTCACCAGGTCCTGCCCACACTCAAACGTTGGTTATGACACAGGGTGTGAACCCCAGGATGCAGGAATCTGTAGCGACCATCTTAGAGGCTGCCCTTCTCCCACCACTGGAGAGGACATCAGGTTCAGCTGTAGACACGTCACTGGGTCATCATCAATACTCAGAGCTGAGCACAGCCACAGCATTTCATAAATGACCAGGCTCTCCCTAGGATAAAGAGCCACAGTACTGGTAATAATAATAAACAGTAGTTTTCTGCTCCTTACCTTTTTCCCGTCACTCGTCTCTTCTCTCTCCTCTTCTCCAATTTAAACTTGAATCTGTGAGACTCTTCCAGAGTCAGCATAAAGTGCCAGCTGCTAACCGATTAATCTGAATCAGCTACTCCTGGAAAGAAAAAAGAAAAGAAAAAAAAATCAGGTCAGCATTCCCACCCGCAGGGCTGGAAACCAAGGCCACTGTGTGGGTGCCTGAACACATCCCTTTCAAAGGCTCCACGTGATCTTGGTCCAAAAGGAAAGGTGACCTGGGAAGCGGCAGACCGTGAGTGGAAGAGACAAAACGTGATGCTTAGACTAGGGCAGGAAGGGAGACATATTTTGCCAAAGAAGAGAACCTGTAAGGATTTAAATGCTTAAAATGCCAGGCCAGCCACCAAGAGCTGGTCCTGACTAGTCTTGCCCTGATGGAAATGGGGCCACAGAGCTGAAAGGAAACAATGATCTGGGCACATCTGGGGCTTTGGCTCATGTTTAAGCCCCTGACACAAGTCTAAAACACCAGTCAAGAACACCACCACCATAAAAGTTCTAGAGCAGAGAACACTCTAGAGCAGGGCAGCCCTGCATGGATGAGAAACTGTGGAGTGAGGTGCTATTCCTGAGTCCTGTTGGGTACAAGTTAACTCACACTTCCACCAGGGAAGATTCACTGGAGCTGTCCTAGGTGGTTAGTTCTTGGCTCTGTGCAAGAGGGGGATACAAGCTGAGTAAGAGTCGGGGTCCAGCCTCAAGATGCTTCCAGTCTAACCTAGCAGGAAGTCCTCAGGGGGCGGGTGACTTCCTTGCAGCAAAGTACTCTTTACCGCTGAGAAAGGCTTGCATGTTTAACTGTGAGCTCTGTCCCTCAGCTGCTGGCTTCCTGAAGCACCTGCTTTTCTGCTCACTAGCTGGCTAGGGAAGAGTATTGTGGGCAGGGGTTCAGTTACCCCTGCTGCCTCCCCTCCAACAGCAGATCTGCTGTTCAGGAAACTGATGCTTGGATAAACATGACTCTGAGATGTTCTGCTCTGCTCATCAATGCATGACCCCCACTTTTCTGAGGGACAGGAGGGCGGGGATCCAGGTGGAACAGTGAGTGGCTAGGTTGAGGCAACTTAGAATAAAGCCTCGTCTTTAACCTCTCCCGAGAGTGGTCTCAGGAACAGAGGGTGAGCAGAGGAGGCATCTTCCTTCTCCGTGGCTCGGGCCAGACTCCAGCAGAGAAGCCACAAGGATCTCCCTGGCCTCTGAGAAAGGGATCAGCCTTTCTCACATGGTGAGAAGTGCAGGGCTTGTGCATTCCCCCAGAGGTTCTCACTGATGGGTACACGTGAGAGACCAAATGATGATAATGGTTCTTTCAGAGCTACATTCTTAGCAGAAATGTCTCTTAAATTTTATCTTTTAACTTAAATAGTTATTTCATGGCCATCAAAGCCTTCTCAAGCACTTCTTAGAGATGAATTTGGTCTCAGAACGGAATTCCATGCTTCATTATCTTGTAATGATTGTGACTTTTAGATGATCATTATTCACTTTTTTTTTTTTTTAATGAGGGCATTGGGGTGAAAGCAACATGGTAAAAATATGGGTTGTTTCCATTATGGACCAATTCAGACTGAGTGTTTCTGAAGATACAGCTCTCCCAATTTTGAAGTTGGTAATGAGAGTATCGTTAAACAAAGGTAGGAATTAAAAATTCAGAATATATTTTACATAATTAGTATTTTAAATTTGTATGATTTAAGCACCATTTTAAAGAATGATTTGCCATCCTGTAATTCCCACTATAAATCTCGCCTGTAATATATACATTAAAGCACTCTGAGATTGCTCTAGAATGTGAATTACTAAGTGCTGATGAATAATTTTGAATAATGTGACTGCTTTCACCATTGAGTGGAAAATTAAGATTGTGGTATCGCTCTATTTAGAAATGACTGGTTTGCAAGAGTGAAACTAACAGCTGTTTGGCCTCCTCCAAATGATGGTGCTTCTAGAGCAGAGCGGAAACTGGGACTCCAAGCGTTTTTCATGCTAAAATGTTTCCACTATTAAGAAACATTTTTCTTCAGCTGCTAGAGTGACTAGTCTCTTGGAAACTGCCAAGGAACAAATGGAGACTCCATGTCACAGAGGGCCAGGGAGCAGGTGGGATGTGCACTGGCCTGATTGCATAAACCCTGATGACACAGTCTGGTTTGTGAGAGCAGCAGGTTGGCACCAAAGCTACTGGACTGCTGACCTACAATACAGGACCTGTGCAGTGGGAGGGGTGTCCCTGGTCCAAAGCTTCAGGGCTCAAATCAGAGGCCAGTGGGTACTGCTGGTCACCCTCACTGATGAGGATGATGATGATAATGACAGTGTAATGATAGTTATCATATTGCTAACAATAATAACACAGTTAACATTTGTAGAGCTCACACTATGGGCCAGCTCTCTGCTAAGTATTCACAAATGTCACCTCTTCAACCCTTATAATAACCTCATTCAATAGGTGTGATCATCCTCATTTTATCAGTGAATAAGCTGAGGCTCAGGTAAGTTAAATAACTTCTCTGAAATCACACATTTAATAAATAAAGGTGCTCTGATGCCAACCGTGACTGCCTGGGTACCATGTCCAAGCTCTGGACCACTTTGCTGGTATTAAAGCCAACAAAACAAAACCTACCAACAATAACATCATTAATTTACACATAGCTGCCCAGCTTTCCCAACTCTACTTGCTAAAGAGACTATCTTTTCTGCATTGTATATTCGTGCCTCCTTTACGACAGATTAGTTGACTATAGGTAAATGTGTTTATATCTAGGTTCTCTATTCTATTCCATTGATCCATTGATCCATTGATCCATTAATCCATATGTCTGTTTTTGGGCTAATACCATGCTGTTTTGATTACTGTAGCTTTGTTTTATCGTCAAAGTCTGGGGTTATGCCTCCAACTTTATTCTTTTTCCTCAGAATTGCTTTGGCCATTTTGGGTCTTTTATGGCTCCATATAAATGCTAAGTTCTATTAGCATTGTTCTAGTTCTATGAAGAATGTCATGGGTAATTTGATAGGGATCACATTAAGTCTGAAGATTGTAAAATGTACCAATGCAAATCAATGAAGTTAGAACACTCCCTCACACCATATTAAAAAAAAAAAACTCATTATGGCTTAAATACTTGAATATAAGATAGGACACCATAAAACTAGAAGAGACACAGGCAAAACATTCTGATATAAATCTTAGCAATTTTTTTCCTCAGTCAGCCTTCTGAGGCAATAGAAATACAAGCAAATGTAAACAAATGGGACCTAATCAAACTTAAAAGCTTTTGCACAGCAAGGGAAACAATAAACAAAATGGAAAGACAACCTACTGAGTGGGAGAAAATATCTGCAAAGGATGTAACCAACAAGGGCTTAATTTCCCAAATACACAGACAGTTCATACAAGTCAACAGCAACAGCAACAAAAACGCAGTCAACAAATGGGCAGAGGCTCTAAATAGATATTTCTCCAAAGACTTACAGTTAGCCAACAGGCACATGAAAAGATGCACAACGTCGGTAATTATTAGGGAAGAGCAAATCAAAACCACAATGAGGAGTACCCGTCATGGCTCAGTGGTTAACGAATCCAACTAAGAACCATGAGGTTGCGGGTTCGATACCTGGCCTTGCTCAGTGTGTTAAGGATCCGGCGTTGCCGTGAGCTGTGATGTAGGCTGCAGATGCGGCTCGGATCCGGCGTTGCTGTGGCTGTGGCGAAGGCCAGTAGCTGTAGCTCCTGTTAGACCCCTAGCCTGGGAACCTCCATATCCCGCAGGTGAGGCCTTAGATAAGGCAAAACCCCCCCAAAAAAAAAAAAAAAACCCACAATGAAGGATCACCTCACACCAGTCAGAATGGCCATCATTAAAAAGTCTATAAATAAATGCTGGAGAGAATGTGGAGAAAAGAACCCTCCTACTCTGTTAGTGGGAATGTAGGTTGGGACAACCACTATGGAAAAGAGTATGGAGGTTCCTTAAAAAAATTAAACAGAACTACCATATGACCAGCAATTCCACTTTTGGGCATCTATCCAGAGAATACTCTAATTCAATAAGATACATGCACCCCGGTGTTCACTGCAGCACTATTCACGATAGCCAAGATATGGAAGCAACCTACACGTCCATCAACAGATAAAAAAGATGTGGTTCATATGCATAATGGAATATTAGCCATGAAAAAAGAATGAAATACTGCCCATTTGCAGCAACATGAAGGGACCTAGATAATATCATACTAAGTAAATTAAGTCAGACAAAGACAAATATCATATGCTATCACATATACAGAATATATATATATACTCTCAACAAATAAAATAATTTATTTCCAAAACAGAGACTCACAGACATAGGGAACAAACTTATGATTACCAAAGGGGAAAGCGGGTGAGGGGAGGGATAAATTAAGAGTTTGGGATTAACATCTACACTCTCCTATATATAAAATACATAACTAACAAGGACTTACTGCAAAAGAATATACATGTATACGTGTGTGTGCATGTCTGTGTGTATATACAAATATATATATATATAGAGAGAGATTATAAATCAATTTTAAAAAAGAAAAAAAAAATGAAGACAAAAGAAAAAAGTTCTACTACCAAAATCAGAGAATTACCTGCAGGATGCCATGTATATTTAATTGAAAAAAGAAAACAAATCATAAAAAGAAATAAAAAAGAATGAGATAATGCTATCTGCAGCAACATGCGTGGACCCAGAGATTTTCATACCATGAGAAGAAAGTCAGGCAAAGAAAGATAAATACATGGTATCGCTTACATGTGGAATCTTAAAAAAATGATACTTTTTTTGGTATCTTATCAAGTTTTAGTACCAGTATCATGCTGTCCTCATGAAATGATCTGGAAATTATTCTCTATTTACTAAAATACTAACTACAAATTGTGCTGTATCTTCCCTAAATATTTTATAGAATTCACCAGTGAAACCATCTGGTCCTAACATTTTCTTTGTAGAAATGTTTTTGCTAACAAATTCAGTTGAACTTTTAAACAACATTCTTTAACAACTTTGTTAAGGTATTGAATCTGTTAACAAATTCAGCTGAAAATAGGCACACTGGGCCTTAAAGATATTAACAATTTGGATACAGAAATATATAAACAGGAAAACACATCATGCCCATGTTGTTTTATCCTAGGAATGAAAGCATGTTTTAACATTCAAAAATCAACTTAATCCACCCCATTAATGGAATGAAGAAGGAAACAAACTGATTATCTCAGTACATGCAGAACAAAATATCTGACAAAATCCAATGCCGATTTATGATTGAAAAATGGCAGCAGACCAGAAACCTCCTAACCCTGATAAAGAGCATCTAAGAAAGCTGCAGCTAACACCACACTTACCAAGAACAGATCAAAGAGCAACCCACCTAGGACAAGGGGCGAGGCAGGGAAGCTCATTCTCAGTCCTTCTATTCAACACTGAACTGCAGTTTCTAGTCAGTGAATAAGACAAAATTATAACAATAAAAGAAATTAAGATCAGGAAGGAAGAAGCAAAACCATCTGTTGTTGCAGATCCCATGATTGCTTAAATAAAAAACTCTAAGGAATCTACAAATAACTATTAGAACTAATAAGAAAACTTAGAGAAATCAGACTGCAAGGTCAATACAAAAGAAAATCAACTGTACTTAACAGTGAACAACTTGAATATTAAATTTAAAATTTTAAACATTAAATTTACAAGGGAGTGCCCATCATAACGCAGTAGAAACGAATCCGACTAGTAACCATGAGGGTGCAGGTTCCATTCCTGGCCTCACTCAGTAGGTTAAGGATCTGGTGTTGACGTGTGCTGTGATGTAGGTCACAGATGTGGCTCAGATTCCATGTTGCTGTGGCTGTGGTGTAGCTGACAGCTGCAGCTCTAATTCAACCCCTAGCCTGGAACTTATATATGCCATGAGTGCAGCCCTGAAAAGCGAAAAAAGAAAAAAAAATAAATTTAAATATTCTTTTTAAAATGGAACAACGTTTAGAAATAAATTTACAAAATGTGTAAGACAGGTGCACTGATGGCTCTCAAATATGGATGAGAGAAATCTCTAAAAGTCCTAAACAATTGAAAAACACAGCATCTACATGGATTGGAAGACTTGGTTATGTTAAGATAGCCGTTCTTTCCAAATTGACCTACAAATTTAACACAATCTCAATCATAATCTTATAAGAATATTTTTTTTGGTAGAAACTGACCAGTTTATTTTAAAATGCACGGGCAGGTTTGAAAGACTGAGACTACCCAAAGCGATATCAAGAAATCAGACCAAGATCAGAGGACTAACACCTGAGTTCAAGGCCTCCTATAAAGGGCCAGTAATCAAAAGGACACGGTGTTGGCACGAGTAGTGACGCACAGGCCAAAGGACCTAGGTCTAGACAGACGAGAGTTACAGAGACAGAGACCTTGAACAGAGCCTAGACCTCCTAAAACTCAATAATGAAAAGACTATCGACCCAATTAAGAAAAGAAAACACTTTACAAGTGCAGATACAAGAACGGTCAATAAGAACAACACCATTACATGTTTGAGAAAAGACAAATTAAAACTCTAATGAGAAATGAACAGACCTCATCGAAATGACTGCGGCTGAAAAGACTGACAATATTAAATGTTGACAAGTTATGTGGAGGAACCAAAACTCTCACACATTGTTGGTAAAAGCTTCTAATAAAGCTCAATACCGATCTACACCATGACCTAGCAATTGTACTCCTAGATGTTTTCCCACAAAAAATTAAAATATGTCTGCAAAAGACTTACATACAATTGTTCACAGCAGCTTTATTCACAATAGCAAAAAATAAAACCAACCAACCAAACAAAAACTTAATGAATGAACAGGAGAATGGGTAAACAAACCATGATCGACTTAAACAAGGACCGGTACTCAGGAATTTAGTGGAAGAGTATGGAACACAGTATAAATGAATCCCAAAGTCATTGTGCTGACTGAAGGAAGCCTAGCAAAAGAGCACGTGCTGTGTGATATCATTTATATGAAGTTCTAGAACAGGGAAACACAATCTATGGTGAAAAGTAACCAGAAAGTAGTCATCTCCAAGGACTGGGTGGCGAGCAGAAACCGATGTCAAAGTGGCAGGAGGAAACTTTCCATGGAGATAGGAATGTCCAGCATCTTGACTAGAGTTTGGGTTACACGGTGTCTGCATTTGTCAGAACTCATGAAATGATTCACTTAGTTTGTGCATTTAATTCTACACATTAAAAAAAAAACAAACCTGTAATGCACTGAGCTCTAATTTATGATATATGTGTTGAAGAAGTTAGGAAAATACGTGAACTTGCTTTGAAATGCATTTTAAAATGACCGTTTGATGCTTGGAGAGAGGGGATGGATGACTATGGGATGAAGTAAGATTAGCCAAAACTAAATGTAAATATCTAGGTGACGTGTGCAGATAGCCACTGTCAAATCCAGTCTGCTTCGCTATAAGCTTTTTTAAAAAAAATAATAAAACACTGGAGAGGAAACGTAAGCAATCGAGTACATACTGAGTTCCAGACACCACGCTGTGCCACGCTCGGCCAGACACGGCTGGCCCTGCAGATGGTGACCCCGAGCCCGCAGCCCACCAGAGACGCACTGTGGCTGAGGGCAGCCTCTCTGTGCTCCCCGGCCACAACCCTCTGTCATGGGTACAAAGCCGGCCACACAGGTGGACCTGGGAGAGATGGCAAGCCCAAATCCGACCTCCCGGGTTGGGGTTTAGTTTCATTTCTGATCAGTAGTTCAACCTTGGGCAATTTATTTAACCCCTCTGTGCCACAGTTTCATCATCTGCAAAGTGTGCGTGACACCATGCCTTCCCCGGGGCTCTCATAAAGGACGCCCCGGACCAGTGCTTTCGGTGACCACGTACGACGACAGCACGTGTATTTCAATGCGTACTAGAAGATGATTATATTACCGTCTTGCTCTACTTCTCTTCAGTCACCTTTCACGGCAGGAGCCCGCGAGGGCAGACAATTGCTCCCCAAGTCCTTTAACTAAACCCCCCACAGAAACCAAACCCCAAAAAGGATACAGCAATGACCAGCCCACCTTTCCCTCCAACAACTCAAAATCCCAGCAGTTAGGCAGATGATCTTCACAACATCCGGCTTCTTCTCAACCATTTGCCCTCTCCTCCAATAACCTTGTTCTTCCCCCTCAGTCACTCATCCGCGGGTCCTCCTCTGGACCCCGTCACTGCCACTAAAACCGCGCACTCTCATACTCATGACGTGACGTACACCGGTCTCCAAACTCTATCTCCTCACCTCCAGCTCACGTCAGTTTACAGCCAAGCTCATTCTGCACAATTTCAGGAATTTAACACCCTTTCCTCACGCCT
>PVHT021183544.1:937938-973556 GCA_004024745.2 Catagonus wagneri
CGGGCTGCTGGGCTGTCCCCCAGGGGCCCGCCATCCGCCCCCTCCCGACTCGCCTCCCCTCTGCTCTCCGCTCACACCCGCGTTCACCGAGGAAAAAGGGGCGCCATCAGAAGAGCCTGGATCCTCAGCCCGCATCGTCCGCCTTGCCTCTGCCCCACGTCTGTCTCTGGCTGTCTTACCGCTGCAGGCCAACAGCCCGCGCTCCTTCCTAAGGCTGGACCTGGACCCCAGGCACTCGCTCTGATTCAAGAACAACAAGCAGCAACGGTCATCCTTCTTTTACTGTGTGGTCACCGTTCTCTTTACAGAATCATTCCCGTCAATAAACAAATAGGCCCAAATCCCTCTCACCTTAAAAAAAAAAGTCTCATTTGAGCCCATTTCTCTCTCCAGCAATGACCTCAATGAGGTTTTACAGAAACATGTCTCAGGAGTGAGGGTTACACTTGCTCATCATTTCCGTTGCTCTCACTCTCCCCTAAACCCCCACACGGCGGGGGGTCATGTCAGCTGCTCAGCCAGACCACCAGTGACCCCACGTCGCTACACCTCATGTTCTCAGCCTCGTCACACTGACCCAACGCCTTCCTCATCTGGCCTCCAGGACACCACGCTCACCCCTCCTACCTGGAGAGTCATGCCTTCTCAGTTCCTGTGTTTTAGCCTCTGCTCGCACCTGTGCTCCCTACCCCCAGCGGATCTCACCTGGGGTCCGGCTGCAAAAAGCGTCTGTGTGTCTCACCTCCTCCTGGAACTCTACCCTCAACTCATATGATGGAAACACCCAGACACAAATATCCAGGGGTGTATTCAGCACCCGTTTTAACTCAACTGTACAGCACAGGTCGATGCGGTACTTACCCTGTGCTAGACACTCTTGTGGATGCTGGAGAAACATCAGGAAATAAAACAAACAAGACTCCCCACTAATATATTCTAGTAGGAGCGTTTATTCTGCTAGAAAAGCCCACTGACAACATAAATGACTAGATTACATAATACATGAGAAGATAACACAGAACTGACATGTTATCATGGAGGTGGAGTAGGGAACAGTGAGAGGGTAGGAGGAGGAACTTTTAAATAGAATAAAGAAGTCCTCAGCAAGAAGGTTCTACCTTCGAAAGGACTAAGGAAGCTAACATGCAGCTCCTGGGGGGAAGAACATCTGGGCAGAGGTGGAGGTGGGCTGGCCCGACCGAGGGGAGAGAGCAGCCGGCGGGGGCAGGGGTAGGAGATGAGGTCCCGGAGGTCCTGGGCTTGTGGCAGAAGGCCCTGGAGGTGAGGATAAGGACTGCGGCTTCTGCTCTGAGATGAGAACCCACGGAAGGGCTCTGAGCTGAGCTGTGATGTGACCTCGCCTATGATTTTAAAAGGAAGATGCTTATGACACTGTAGGGAGATGAAGGTGGAGGGTGGTGGCTGGGCTAGGAGGCTGCTGCCAAACCCGGCGAGAGACAACCCAAGGCCAGAGGGGCAGCGCTAAAGGTGCAAGAGGACCAGAATTCTAGATCAGCTGCGGATTCTGCTCCAACAAGACAAGCTGAAGAATTGGCTGTAGAAGCTTAATGCGCCTCTCCATTGTAAGTGCCCCAGTCAGAATTCTCTGATCCGCCCTGTTGTCTTAGTACTTATCAGTTCTAATCAGGTGCTCAAACCAAATAGTTTGGGGCTGCCCCAATCTGCTGCCTTTTTCTCATACACACAAAAGTAAGAATGAATTAATGAAACCAACAGGCATCAATCTGGATTAAGTTCACAGAAATGTCTTGCAAGAAAAAATTAAAAGTCGCAGACAGAACACCTTATGATTCCATTTAGATAAAAGGCAATTGTTTCAGGACATACGCATATAGGATAAATGATAAAGAAAACAAAGGAAAAACAAATTCAGAGATTGGGACTGCAGGGAGGAAAGGGTGCAGGGAGGATGGCTGTTTGCGTGCTTCTGAGATGCCGGAACTAATCACCTAAGTGGGGCGGAGAACCCACTCACCATCTTTCTTTAAAGCAGCATACACACCTGTGCCGTTCCCTCCGTGTGGACTATTTCACAGTTAACATGAGGAAAAGGTGCCTTTAGAACAGGAAGCAGTCCTCTAAGTCAGGTTTCTCAGATGTGCGTTTGTACAGTGGAGCTGGTTTATGCATATCATATGGAAGTGTTCTATAAATGACACCGTGGTGAACATATATGTACTTCTATAAGAATACATACAAAATTAAATAGCTAAAAGCTAAAAATGATATCAGCTCTAGGAAATAAGAATAAAGTGAAGAGAGCAAAGAAAATCATAATTTACCCTTTTGTGTCTCTCCATAGACTACAGTCGACTTTGTAAAGCCATCTATGCACACATACCTCTGGATTCTATATTCAACTTTGTAAAAACCACATATTGTGTGTATCACCTTTACCATGTTACTAAAATGGTGTTAAAAAGTAAAAAGCCACACACAACAACCTTAGATCCTGCATAAATAATCACAGTGGAAGTAAAAGAGTTTAAATTTGTCAACCCGCCTCCAAAAAAGAACCCAAGAATAATCTCCGCAAGCACCCAGCTTGAGAAGAGCCCCTCGGGGCCCTGGGCTGCCCCCCCACCCCCACTCCGCTGCAGGAGGGGCCCCTGCGGTGGCTTCCACCCCGGACAGGGTGTCTCGGGAACTGCAGGAGGGACAGCTGCTGTGAGATGCTGCCTGCTGGCCCTTCCCAGGCTGCAGAGAAGGCCTGTCACGGTCTCATTCCGTCCAGCGGGCCATAAAGACCAGTGCTGGAACGGAGCTTGGCGTCCAGGTCACACTTGGCACAACAGATGAGACCCCAGGCCAGAAGCAACTGAGTCCAGTAATTTGTTCCAAAGAGGAGTGGGGGGACACTGGAATGGCCATTTCAGATCACGAGTGTCATGAATGCAAATGGAAAAATAAACTCCCAGCACCTGCAGGTTGAGAAGCCTGTCAGGCTTGGCTGCACGGAAGGCGGGGCTGAATTTAAAACCGAAATCAGACCTGCTAATTGCCCACTCATAGCCAGCCATTTGAAAAAACAAACATTAATATGGGCTTTAAACTTTTTACAAGGTTTTTGTTTGCGCATCCAGATGGGAAAGCCCACAGGCGAGGCGGATATTACGGGGGGGAGGGGGTAAGCTGGTCCCAAAACCCAGCAGACAACATACTGTCTTCAGACCTAATGACTGCCACCCCTCAGAGCGGCCTGATGTTTACAGAGGTCTCTGATACGTAGTTAGAAAAAACCTATCTAAATGTTTGCTGCCCCATCCAGAAGGGCGAATAAGAACAGCTTTTAAGGATGTGGAAATTAAAAAAAAAAGAAAGACTGGGAGCTCCAGTCGTGGCTCAGTGGAAATGAATCTGACCAGCATCCATGAGGACCCAGGTTTGACCCCTGGCCTCACTCAGTGGGTTAAGGATCCAGCATTACCATGAGCTGTTGTGTAGGTTGCAGACGCAGCTGAGATCTGGTGTTGCTGTGGCTGTGGTGTAGGCCGGCGGCTGCAGTTCCAATTGAACTCCATATGCCGCAGGTGCAGCCCTAAAAAGGCAAAACAACAACGGCAACAACAACTTTTATTTTCACAATTCTTGGCTGCTCTGAGGGGGCTTTATATAGGCCATCTTAACTGGGTTACTAATTCAGCAGCAGCCAGAAAAGTTACTGCCTCGAAGTACCAAGAACCCATTTTAATCCCATGGGGGTGTAGGATTAGGGATATAAACTCGCAGGACCAGGGCCAGGCATTTACTGTCTTCACAACACACTGCGGTGTAGATTTCTCAGGCTCATTTTACAGACAATAAAGGGGAGACCCGGGGATTCTCGGGAGGTCTCAGATCCTACATGTGCGGCTGGGATGCAAACGTATGTCAGCCTGTGCCCTCCCAGGAACCCTCTGGCCTTTCCAGTGAGGTCTCCCAACACCTTGTTGTTCTCTATGGAACGTTCCAGAATTGATACTGGTTCCTTCTGCCCCACAGGTCAGGCCAGCACAGCAACAGAATCCTTAAGACACTGGCATGGCCTGAGCTTCGTCTTCTTCAAAGCTTAGTGTCCTCCAAAGCCTGGTGTAATCGGTGAGCTAGATGAAGCTGCGTCAGGCTCACCCCCGACTCTCTCTGACCCCCGTCTTCCTCCTCTCCCAGGATTAACAGCATCATCACCGGCTCCGTTTCTCTCTCTGTCTCACCCCACACCCAGCCCACCGCTCCCGCTCCCGATCCTATCCCCAGGGCACTCACACCTTGCCGAGTTCGAGCTCTGCCACTTTCCTCCTGGACCAAGGTGGCAGCAGCCCTGTCACTGGTCTCCGGAAATCCATTCTTCTCCCCACTGTTCTCTGAGTGGGATCCAGTGTTGGTTTTAAATTTGCACCAGCTGTGGTGCACAGAACAACGCCCCCACAAAGACGCAATCCCACTCACGGGCAAAGAGGTGCCAAAGCTCCGGGTGGAATTAAGGTGGCTAATCCACTAAGGGGGGGTAAGCCTGGGTCCCCCCAGGGGGCCACTGTAACCACAAACTCCCCCGAAGTGGGGGAGGGAGCCGGAGAGCTGGCAGAGTGAGAAGGGTTCAGCCCACCCTCCGCCACCGCTGCCTCCAAAGATGAAGGAAGGGGCCACGGGCACAGACAAAGGCCACCTCTAGAAGCTGGACACAGTGAGGGACTGTGTTCTCCCCTGGAGCCACCAGAAAGGCACAGCCCTGCCGACGCCGCTGGCACAGGGAGACCCCCGGATGTCTGAGCTTCAGAACAAGACAGTAAGTGTGTGTTGTTTTAAGGCCCCACGTTTGCAGTAAGTTGTTAGAACAGTGATAGGAAACCAACAGGCCCACCGACGTCACCACCTGCTTAAAACGCTACGTCCTTTCCCCAATGCATTCAGGACGGTCTCAGCCCCTCCCCAAGGCTAGTGGCCCCTGTGAGGGGACCGCTTGACAAACCTCCCCGTGCCCCTGCCCCGCGCCTCGTCCCCTGGCACAGGCCCCTCGCGTCCTGGGACTTTGCCTGCTGCCCCTCCCTGACCCGCTCGGCCTCTCCTCCGGCTCCCTCGCCCCCCGGTAAGCTTCATCACAGAATGTTCTGTGCACCACCAGCAGCAGGAGCACCTGGGAGCTTCCTGCAAATGCACGCTCCCAGGCCCCCCACTGGCGCTCCCGGATCAGAAACTCTGAGGCTGGGGCCCCTGGCGATTCCTCAGCTCACTCGAGTCAGAGAAGCACCACCTCACAGCCTGGCCACAGGTTCCTCCCCTCCGAACTGTCCTGCTTGTTTACTGGCCCCTCCTACCTGGCCCCCCAGGTAACTCCAGAAGGACGGGGCCCCATCCGTCTTGATCCCCGGTGCTTAGAACGAGGAAGTCACGTGGCAAGAGTTCAGTAAATATTTGTGGGCCGGGTTACTAAAATCGTTTTCCAGAACAAATTTCTAGCCTAGCGGGCACCATGCTCTGTGTAAAAAGATCAGAGCAGCAGGGCCTACGCTTGAGGGCTTACGCTAGCGTGGAAAGGTCTCCTTTCACACAGTGCGGTACCCGCTGTGATAGGAGCGTGGGGAGGCTTGGGCGAGGTGACACCTGGGGACGCCCCAGCCCCAGGACAGACCACCCTGTGACATCGACTCATCCGCAGTAAGGTAACAGCTGAGACCTTTTCGGGCTCACTCAGAGCAGTACCTAAAGATGCCTCGAGGACAGTGCCTCCATTCTAGAAGATGTCAATAAAAACGTGTCGAATGAATGAATGTGCGTGGACCTGGAAGACAGAAAGCAGTAGACGGGTATGGACAAGTGGACTAGGTTTGGGCTTTTTCAAGTCAGTTCGGGTGTTCCAGCTGGAAGACAGGCAAGAGTGAAAGAACTGAGTTGTGGTCATTTGAGAAAAGCCCAATATCTAAAGGAAGGGAGTCTAACAGCGCCTTGTGACAAAGGGTCACAAAGCCGTGGTTCCAGCTGTGGCACATCAACCCACAGAAGCCTGCAGGGCCTTCGCCACCACCTCATGGAGAGAATTCCCAGGCACAGGATGAGGGGCTGCACTGGGACTGGTGGGGACTCTCGGGCTGACCCAGCCTGGGGAGAAGGCAGAGACTGGCTTTCCCTCCCAGCAGCCAAAAGACACCCCACAGGAGAGAAGACACTGACCAGAGAAGGCAAATGGAAACTTTCCACTTTAACTCTGAACGTAAGGGGTGAGCAGGCTTGAACTCTGCCTGAAACCGTGGAATGGGAGACATTTAATCCCTTCCGGACCAGGGGCCAAACAATCTGAGCCTTTTCCGTGGAGCAGTGAGTAACCTGAGACAGATTCATCTGTGCCCATCGCCAGCTGGCCTTTTGGGTACTAATTTGATAACATGTTTCCCTTCGGTGAATTTCCAATAAAGGATTTTGTGCACTTCTATTTATTTAAGATGAAAACACAATAAAACTCTTTATTATCAAACCTATTCTAATTCAATAGAAGTCCTACGGGGAAAATATTCATAAGAGCATGTGTGGAAACAAACATGTATATTCTATGCACGGATCCAGGTACTTTGCGAATACACGACACCGAGCACACAACACCGCCGTAAATAAAATCACACCCAAACCTGCAGCGCTTTTTGTCTCCTTATCAAAAACTCACTGAGCCATAGTTCAGTGAATACATTTGGTGATCTAAGCTATTCATTAAAGGTAATAGAACAGAAAAATAACTTTCGATACACAGCCATTCCAATACGTTATGTTTTAAAGTCTTTGCTAAATCATATTGTCAGAGTTCACTTTATTTCAGTATTGAGTCAATGTAAGAGAATGAACACTCTCCCTCTCTCAGATATTTCTCTCTTTAATACTCAGGACCCGCTCTGCTAACTTTAATACCTCGACAGTTCCAGGCTTAATTTACTCCTTGAAACAAGCTATTAAGTATGCATTGCTGCTTTGTGCCGTCTCTGCAAATCGTTCCCTTTTTTAAATATACAACCACAAAGTAACGGTCTTCTAGGAGAAGATTTTATCTGGGCTTGGTATTTAACAGAAAATGATGATGCCTAATTTGTGTGCCCATCCAGAATCTTTCATGTGACATCCAGGTATTTTGCATTCATTAAAAAGTCAACCATATGGCTGTTCAGATGATATCTCTCCTACATAGATGGATTGAGAATTAATAAAAGTGACTGCATTATTTAACAGATACATTAACTAAATCATTACAAGGTGAATGCAGTCACTTTGAGGCCAAGAAATGACTCCCCCGTGTAAGCCTGCTCTGGCCAGGTATGACCAGAATTGCGCCGTTTCGAGACTTTGCGTGTGCATGGTTAAACATGAGGGCAGGTACAGCCTTGCTCATTTTGGCAATTTCTTACTGCATTCTGACTACAGAAATGCCTGGATTGCAGACTGATTCCAATAGAAAATGCTGAGAGAAAGATTCCAATATAAAATCAATAAAAGTGCACAATTTTTGAACAAATAATAAGCAAAAGAGATCTCTTTACCTCTTCATAAGTTTTATTTTATTAAAAACATGCCATTTCTTCTCCAGATGGAAGGACCCGGAATTTCCAGGAAATCTGGCATAAAATACAAGGGAAAGAATATAAAATGTAGAGACATGTCAAACACTGCAGGTGCAAAACCTAAGTAGCCAGGAAAGGCCCCAAATCTGAAATCAAAGTACAGCCTCCCGCATATGCTAAAGGAAGAGGTGCAGCAGCTGGGGTTTCTGCCAGCTTCCTCCTCTCCTCCCTCCCCTCACTTTCTCCTTCCTTCTCCCTTCCATCCTTCCTCTTCCCCAAAACTCTCCTACGCCCAGATCTGTAACAGCCTGCTGGGTCCTGGCGTCAAGGATTAAGATGCAGCCCTGTTCCCATGTTGCTCACAGTCCAGTGGGTGTCACAGATCAAAGACAGAGTTGGTCCCGCCCTACAGCACAGGGGTAGACGTGACGGAGGGTGATACGAGAAAGAGAATATGTGTGCGTGTACATATATATATACATATACACATACATAAAAAGAATATATACATAAAAGAGAATGCATATATATATACACATAAAGAATGTATGTGTGTGTGTGTATGTGTGTATACAGCAGAAATTGACTCAACACTGTAAATCAACTATACTGTAATAAAATAAAATTTAAAAAAGAAATTAAAATTTTTAAAAAAGACAATATAAAACCCCTCCTGGAAGTGCAATTTTGAGAATTTCACTCCACCCTCAGCTTCGAACCTTTCTGTCGCTCCACGGTACACCTGAAATAAAATCCACAGCTTCCCAGCCTGCTCTCTCTGTTCACTACGACCAGTCTCTGGCCCTCTCCGCTCCCGCACCGATCCAAGCTCATCCCAGCCTCAGGGCCTTTGCACAGGCTGTCCCCTCTACCTGACATGCTTTGTTCGTCCCTTTTTGGCTGATGGCTCTCAGTCTCCTTAGCCTGCTTTATTTCACACCGGTGAGTCCCAAGTCAGGTCAGTTCCGGACAGGCCTGTAAGTGGGGTCTTGCAGGCATCCAAACGTACCAAACAACGACATTTCTTTGAGAAAGAGACTCTAACAAGCTCAGCTCTCTTGTTATCCTCTGGGGGCGCTCAGGCTGCACCGGGGGCGTGGGCGCTGGTGTTTTTCAAGATCAGTACAGAGCTGGAGGCTGGGGCTGAGAAGTTAAAATGCCACAAAGCTTATTGTTCTCAATAAGATTCAGTGGTTTTTCTTTTCTTTTTTGTTTTTTAAAGGCAAAACTAAGACAAAACACCCTTTTTGCATTGCTGAAGCCTCTTGTTCATTATGAGAGTTCTGAACAAGATTATTCTACTTTTGCCAGACTTTTTTAAATGGAAAATTACATTTCAGAGGCCCTTCTCTGCCACTCCATTCCGCCTTCCGTCTTAAATATTGAAACGTCCCCTCCTCATCAACTTCTAAGTGGCTCAAATATTCCCCAAGATAAAAACTTCTCACAAATTCTCTTAAATGACCTATCCAGCTTCATCTCTTGAAATGGATCCACTTCTGCCCCAATCCATTTTCCTGCCTCCTGCTTCCTCTTCCTTCTGCTCCAGTCTGCTCCCGGGCCTTTTATCTGCCCGGAGCCACCCACGCTCCGTTGGTCCCCAAGCGCCTGGCCTGCCCGCGCCCCGCCCACCCTGCAGGACCCGCCTTGAGCTCTCAGCCAGGGCCAGCTTGCCGCCAGGAGCACCGCTCCCTCGGCTACAGGCGCTAGCGCTCTCCCCAGTTTCATCGCCGGGGCTGCTCCTTCCCAGCCTCCCCCTAAGGCACACCCTCCTGTACCAGCCAGTAAGCGCTGAGTTCATCAGAGGCATCGAGACGGAGAAGGGGCCTGGGGACAGAGACTGAGGCAGAGACGGGAGCCCCCAGGGCGCAGCTGGGGTCTTCGCCCCCAGGCGGGGCCGGGCGCAGGCGCAGGACGTTCTCAGGGGCAGGACGTTCTCAGGGGCAGGGCTTCGGCGCAGCCCTCTCCTCCCTGACTTCCCTCGGGCTGATGCCAGAGCCCCCTCGACCTTCCCTCTGGACACCACGCAAGCACTGCCAGTTCAGGGCGCTTGTACGAAAACCACGACAGCATTCAAGCCTCTAAAAAGAAAACCAGGGAGCCCCCAAGCAGTGCAGGCCTCCTGAAGCTGTGGACACACAAGGGGGGTTAATGGACCACCCGCTCAGGTCCTGTGCCCCCTTCGGAGTCCCGGCCCCTGATAACTTTCTCTGAGACACCCCCCACCCCCCCGCCTCGCTGGCTTCACAAGCCCTTCCCTGCACCTGCTCCTCTGCTCGTTTCTCGCTTCAAACAGTTCCAGCGTCCACCCTGCTCAGAAAATCAGACCAGTGGCCCTTCTTGGCACCTCGCCTCCTTCGTGCCCCATCCATCCCTCACAGGGGTCACCCGACCCTGCCCCGGTACAGCCTGGCTCACAGCTGCTCACCGTCACTCACCAGAGCTGACAGAGCACTTTTGACATCTGTATCCAGCCATATCCACACGGCAGCTTGAAATTAGCAAAGCAGAGTTCCCGTCCTGGCTCAGCAGAAACGAATCTGACTAGTATCCATGAGGACACAGGTTTGATCCCTGGCCTCACTCAGTGGGTTAAGGATCTGGTGTTGCCGTGAGCTGTGGTGTAGGTCGCAGTCGAGGCTCGGAACCCACGTTGCTGTGGCTGTGGCTGTGGGGTGGGCCAGGAGCTACAGCTCCGATTGGACTCCTAGCCTGGGCACCTCCTTATGTTGCAGGTGTGGCCCTAAAAAGACAAAAAAAAAAAATTAGCAAATGCTACAGCTCACTGATTCTTCCCTTGGGGAGCAGGCTGCTTGATTCCCAGTGAAGCAGCACTCCCAATAAAAGTAAGCCACCAAGCATGGCAGCACCCAAGGAGCGGGATGACACGGGCACGAACTCCAGGAGGTTGCCTTAGAGACGTGCACCGTAAGTCCAGACCCGGTCCCAGCCAGAGTCCCCTCACACATCTCACAGTAAAACAGCTCATTGCCACGTGCCTTTCTGCAAACATGGTTTCTAGAGGTAGAAAAGCAAACACTGTTACAAGCCAGTGCCTAAATCATCCAGATGTTTTCAGCCAAGTGCAAAGCTACTTATTTACCAAGTGAGAAAAAACGTCCCAGCAGCTCTTGGTAACTTTCAGTCTAGCGCCAAGAAGCACACTTCAGTATAAGGATCAAAATGTTACAGAAACAGCAACAGCAGCCAGATTTAAAAAAAAAAAAAGAATTTTTAAATTTTGAAGTCCAATACGGATGCTAATAACTGCTTTATTTACTCTGAATCACTCATCATCGTGCCAAAGGTCTGGCTCATTTTCCCTGCACGTTCTGAAGGCCCAGGTTTACAAACACATGTTAAGATTCCCAGAGAGCAGCCTGTCCCATTTTTCATTCTCAGAGACAATTGATTAGTACCTTGACATCATTTTTCAAGGAATAACCATCAATATTAACAGCTGCCAGCCTTTCCCATTTATAATCAGCTAAAAACAGCTCTTCCCCATGGGGAAAACGTTTACATTTCTAACCCGGGATTAGTTTACAGCTCCCAGGGTCGGAGTCGGGCATTATGCTGTGGTTCCCTAGAGGTTCAGCTGTCCAAATACCAGCTGACTGAGAAGAGCTTCTATGCAGATTTGGAAGGGAGCCTATTAACATAAGCACCTGCCCTGCCTGCGTGCGCCCTCCCCCCAGCTAAGCCCAGCGTTCTGCAGGGAAATGGGCACCAGTGTGGTGGATGGCAAAACCCACGGTCTGGGGTCAGAAGGACCTGAGTTTGAATCCCTGCTCCACCACTAACCTACTCATGTCCACAGGCAACCGCTTGAACTCTGAGTTTCAGCCTCCCTGCCGGAATCAAGCCACGGCCACCTCCAGTCTCACGGGAGCTGCAGGGGGCACCTGCAGGGGCTGCCTGAGTGTGAGGCCCCCTTTCTTGAGCCATTCAAATCTGCATGTGCAGCTCTATGGTTTGGGGCACTCTTTGTTTTTTTAAAACATTTTAATATGGAAAATTCCTCACACAGACACAAGTAGAGGGAAAAGAAGAATGATACGGTCCATGCATCCATCAACCAGGATCGACAGTTACGAACTTCAGGCCAGCTTAGTTCCCTCTAGACCCACAAACACTTCTTCCCTTGTTTTGAGGCAGAACTCAAACACCATTTCACCTGTAGATATGTCAAAACGTACCTCTAGGCTTCTTTACATCTAACCACAGAACCATAGTGCACTACACAGTAATGATTTCCTAACATCACAAAACACCCCACTGTGTCCTGTTCCCATTTTATATATTCCATTTTTTTACTATAAGGTCCACACCTTGCAATTAATGTATAGATAACTGAAGTGTTTTATTTTCTTACAGTGTTTGGAAAAGTCACATGCCCTACAGATTTTTTACAGATTGCATCCTCGTAATGCCACAAAACACGTCCCACCGATTTTCTTCTTTGAAATCAGTAATTAAACCCAGAGGTTGCTACAACATCTTATTCCGTATATTTAACCTGTACAGTAAAACTTGATGTTTTCTGGTGTACTGCTCTACGTTTAATGTTCAGCTTTCTGTTTTTAAACTTAAAGTGGGATTTTTCAGCCTCTGAAATGTTGACATTTGGGACCAGCTAATTCTTTTTTTTTTTTTTTTGGCCTTTTCTAGGGCCACACTTGGGGCAGCATATGGAGGTTCCCAGGCCAGGGGACTAATCAGAGCTGTAGCCACCGGCCTTCGCCACAGCCACAGCAACGTGGGATCCGAGCCACGTCTGCAACCTACACCACAGCTCACGGCAACGCCGGATCCTTAACCCACTGAGCAAGGCTAGGGATCGAACCTGCAACCTCATGGTTCCTAGTCGGATTCGTTAACCACTGAGCCACGACAGGAACTCTGGGACCAGGTAATTCTTGATTTCAAGTTGTCCCCTGCTCTGCTAGACATTTAGCAGGATCCCTGCGTTTTGCCCTCTCCGTGCCAGCAGCACGCTTCCTCCTAGCTATGACAACCAAAAACATCTTCAGACCGTACAAATGTTCCCTAATTGAAAAGGAAGAATCACCCCCAGTTGAGAATCACAGATTCAGAAGGACAGTGTCAGAAACAGTAAAGAGATTGCCGGTCTTTTCAGGTAGAGCCGTGATCCCCACCCCAATTTCACAATCAGTTGACCGGGAATGAACTTGAACTATCCTCACTTCCTCTGTGAAACCCCTCCAAACTGAAGAGCATAGTAGTAATTTGCAACATAATTGGAAACTTGGCTCAGGAGCAAATTCAACTTGACCAGAGCTGTAAATCTCCTAAGAATTAAGTTCACCAAAAGTACTGAGCACGAGATTATGTAGAAGGAAAAAAATCCCTCTATTCTGGTTTACTGGTGGAACTAGAATGTTTCTCCTTAGTTCCCCTAGTCTGGTGACGGGCCAATCAAAGGAGTCAAGCTGGGGACCCAACTGCCTCCCTGCGGGGAGGACGTCCTTAAGAGACAGACCTGAGTTGTTTGGCAACAACGACAGCAGTTACTGCCTGTTTACTCTCTCTGTCCCCAGCCGCCGCCACCACGGTGCAGCCTCCCTTTGTGGGGACAGAGAAGTGGGCCCTCGGCCCACACTGGCTGAGTGAGAAACACACTCTGCTCAGGACCCCGTGCAGGGGTCACACCCACGGCTCTGGGACTCCCTGGGAGGGAGCGAAACAAACATTCTAAGCCCCACTTTCCAGACTGTCCTCCATCCTAGCTTATGTTCAAAGCTGGATGAACTTCTTGCAGCATGAGAACGCCCAAGAATGGCAAGGAAGAGGATGGAACTTTCAGTACAAAGTGACGGGACCTGGGTAAGAGGCACTGGATTCACAGCCACGTTGTGACCCTTATTTAAGAGGCAGCCACAGGCAGGTTTCTCAGCCTCCTGCTTCATTCGTCTACAAAAATGTCTACGGAAAACACCCCTGGCGCAGGTGCGCATGGGCACAGACACACTCTCAGACTCACGCACCCCTGTCACGGGACCACAGCGGAGGTGCCTCAGATTAAGTGTGTTAGCTCTGAGCATTGTAACACGTGGATTCTAGGCATTTGTTTTTTTAACAAACTCTGGAAGGTTTTGAGAAAAAAAGAAAGATGCGGACACTACCTCTGGCCCCAACCGGCTTGTGAGCAACAGTGAAGGTGAGACGGGACAGTCTTGAACATGGATTACCTGCGGGGCACTGAGGCATCTGCAAAAATCACTGACAGGGGGAAAAAAAAATGAAAGCAGAGACCAAATAAGAGGCGTTTTTCACACATTCAGAAGGGGGCTCCCAGCCTTTTGTACTTTCTCGAGTCATTTAACCTTCACCATCATCTGGGAACTAAGTCCTTTACTCTCCCCTTTCCTCCACTGATGAGAAAACAAAGGCTCTGAATCTTCCAGCGTTCTTCCCTGGTCGCCAGCTAAGGGCCACGACCGGTTCTTGGGTTTCTCTCTGACTCTGCGCCCCCAATCTTACTTAAGACTGAGGCTTGCCTTTGCAACCTGCACAAAAGTAGCCAGTGGGGCCTCTCAGGACACATGGATCGGGTTGCAAGAGGCTCCTCGCACCCTCTCCCCAAGACAGAGCTTTATGCTTTTAGCTTTTTTGCCTTTCACCTGAAAAGAAGGAAGACAGTGGCATATCACTTGAAAAGCTTACAAACGACTCTTGCAAGCATAATAATGCCACTGATCAGACATGCGCTGGGATAAAATCATTGCTCCCCCAAAGGGACAACACACTTAGCAGCAAAGTGCCCATTAGCACGCCCTGCCCAGCGGTGAAAAAACAGGCTCTTGCCACACAGCTAGGGAGGGAGCGCGTGGAGCTCCCAGCTGGAGTGCAGAATTATTTCATTATGAAGAGACACTTGAAGTGAAATTTTGCTGAGAGAAGGACTTGGGCGGGAAGGAGAAGCTCTCCGCCTCAGATTCCTTTACTGCTGCACCACTGCGCTCGAGCGTCGCCCAAACTGTCGTTACAAACGCTGCATTTCGGGGGGTCAGGTGCGAGCCGTAAAAATTGACTTCACGGGGGCTGCGGCTTGATAATCACCCTCCAAATGGATAACCAGCTTCTTTCATCACTTCTAGTGGCAGCTTAAAAATTAACACTCTTTAGAGTTCCAGATGTTTAAAAGAAAGAGAAGAGAGAATCTTCTTTCTTGGCCCATCTTTCAAACCCTATATCCCGGGAAGTAATATGGCTTTTACATGGCATTCAATGCCTGCCCCACGCCCCGAAGTTTAAAATCCTCTAACAACCGCAAGGCCCTGGGGGGTGAGGAGGTGGCGGCCTTGCTAAACTGCCTCCCACGTGGCCAGCCCGGCCTGCTGCTCCTCCGTGATGCTCAGGGTCTGGATGCCAACACGGGCACCTCTCCCGCGCCCTGGAGTTGCAAGGGGGAGGGGGAGTTCCCGCAAAGCTGCTGGGAGCCCCTGGGCCTGAGGGCTGTGCTGCAGAGCCAGGCCCAGGAAAGGGGAGGAAGCAAAGGAGGCCAGGCTGCCCCACTGGCACTGGTGGCTCTGCCCCCACCTTAACCCGGATAAACTCAAAGCTCCACATTGCACTGGGCTGACACACCGGCCCCGCGCTTGGGGTCACAGAGAGCCAGGGCTTGGCCTTGTCTGGCTCTTTCACAAAAGACAATACGCCACCCTCTCTAAGAGGGACACCCAGGGTTTCCCTGACCACTGGACGTGTGCTCCACTTCTGGGTGGCCTAAAGGGGGACAGGTGACAAGGAAGCCACCTTTGTGTTCTTATGACACTTCACAGTCCTCCCTGCTTCTGGGAACTTCACTCGCTGTTCTCTCCCTCCAACGACTTCTCCCCAACTCTACCTGGATGATTCCTATCCATCCTTTAGGATCAGCTCAAACGTCTCTTTCCAGCCTCTCAGGACCCCCAGGCCATGTCCACCCACACCCACTCTCACAGAACCCCTACACCCCTTTTATAGAACTGACCACAAAGGCCATTCTGTGCCAGGCACTAGCTGCAAATGTTCCACTTCCCAATGAATATATCAAATTCACGACAGCAGAGGCCACGACTCCTCCCTTTGTGTCCCCAGGGCTCAGTACTTGCCCAAAGGCTCTTGACCCCTAAAGAGGATGCAAATCTGGGCTGTCTTCGGCCAAACACCTTTGAGGGGACAACTGGGACCATACCTTGTGTGCAAAGGCCTCTTCCCAGGGCCCTCAAAGCACAGAGAAGCAGTGGAGAGCCTTACCGATTACCCTGTTAGACAAGAGGGTGCAGGTGCCCCCAGTGACTGCTCTCTTTTGCTCCCGGGTTACCTACCTACGTACCTACCCATCCACCCATCCACCCATCCACCCATCCATCCATCCATCCATCTATATCTATTTTATCTAGGTATCTATCTTATCTAGTTATCTAGCTAGTTATCTATCTAGTTACCTATGTACCTAGTTACCTATTGTAAGTACAAACAGTAAAACTTATTAATTAATGCAAAACCGCCAGTCACATAATGTCTGAGTTCACACAACTACAGGGTTAAAATAACAATGAATGGGAGGCTTTGCAGAGCACAGGGTGGGGGTGGGGGTGTCACCAAACATGTCGTTTCCAAAATCCACGTCGTCGCGAGGTAGTTGAATCGGGACATGACATCAGCAGCTGCCAGTCCCCGGATTCCTGGGTGGGAAGCACACCTGCCCATCTGCGTCCACCGAGTGTCTTTCCCTGAAGTCGGACTGCGATCCTGACAAACAGAAAGGACGACGAAGCATCTGCTGCGGCGCTGCCCTGAGCAGGGTCAGAGCGGGTAGAGACACTGTGAACACCCCCGGCAGCACTAGGTCTTTTCCAGGCCGGCATCTAAATGCTTCCTTCATCTGATTTAATCCTCTGACTTCTCCAGAAGTTCAGTATTCTAGATGCAAAAGAAGAAACCGAGATGCAAAGAAGGTGAGGGACTTGCCCAGACCGCATGGCCAGAAGCAGTCGGGCCTGGATCTGCACCTGAAGCCTGGCCCGGGGCCCAGACTCGGAACCGCCTGCTCACTGCACTCCTCCGCCGGGGGGGCCTCAAGGCCAAGGCAGCCCCCACCTGCACAATAGCGCCCGCTCTCCTCTGACTCACAGCTAACTTGGGCAGGCCTTTGCGTACACAAGGTGAAAGACGACAGCGCTGGGGCCTCTGAGCTGTGCAGCCCGTCACTGCGGGCAGGTAAAGCCCGCGCTGGGACCCAGCCTCGGCATTCCTGATTCTGAGCCCGGGTGGGGGCTGAGCATTTTCGGCCCCAGTGAAGCTGCTGGCCCGGGGACCACGCCTGGAGAACCACTGGTCTCCCCCACCTAGAATTAAGGGTCTTGAGGCACAGCATGGAGCGCCGAGGGGCACGGACGTGGCTTACTTGCAGTAATAAAGAATCAGCTGAGACGGCTCAGGACCAGCAGGGAAGACCAGCCGCCTCTCTTCACTACCCCCCAACCTCGGCCCCCACGTCCCATGGGAGAAGACGGGGTCGAGGGGGAAGTGAATTGATGGAAGGGGCCACGAGGATCGTACAATTTTGGAACTTAGGAAACCTCGGTCAGAGTTCTGCTTCCTGGCTCTGACTTGTCCAGAACGAGGCATCATGTGGCGATAAACCAGCTCAGAGGCTACTGGCCAAATGGTTTCCGTGTTAATATACCAGCCCGAGGGCTCAGGAGTCACAGTTGCTAGAAAGATGAAGCTCCACAAACATCCTATTACCTCGATTTTGCTCACAGCATTTCACTTCATCACGAGGCCCCAGATAAGTGTGCTTCATCACGCCAGGACCCCCGCTAGAAAACTGACTTCTTCCTCTGTTCCTCAATCGTCACGTCAGGGATTCCACGCTGGCCCCCGTGCCTGCCTGTTTGTAGACAATAATATGACAGAAAATAGTTTTCATCAACAGCAGAGGGTTTGTTTTCACACTTTTTAAAAAGAAGGCTCGCGTTCAGACTTGTCCGGCCACAGCACCGGCTCCAGCGGGCAGACGAACTGCTCGTTCCGCTGAGCACAGAGCGGGCCCGGTTAACCGAGCACCGTGTGGCCGTGCGGCGCTCCTGGGGGCGCTCTCCCACCGATTTGTCAACACATTTGTTGAGCACCTACTATCTAAAGAGCCACACGGATTTGCTAACACGTTTAGCGTGAGACCTGAATCCCCAGAGAGCTCACCAGGAGCTGCGGATGGCACCAGTGAGTCCCGGGTGCTGGTGGGCAAGGACTCGGCCAAACGTTCAGCGAGCCTGACACACGGGAGGCCGCGCAGGGGCAGACGGCTCGCTCCAGGCCCGGGAGAGGCTCAGAGGAGGGGCCTCGGAGAAGAGGAGGAAGACGAGGGGGCTGCGCGGGACAGGCTGCCACCACCTTCCCTCCCAGAGGCATGCGAAGGGGAACCAGCCGCCCTGCCGGGAGGACTTGAGGCTGGGAGTGAGGTGGGAGGTTATTCCTCGGCCACCCCGCCCTGCGAGCCCGCGTCCCTTCAGCTCCCAGACCTCCAACAAACGTGGCTCGGTGGGCTCCTGCTCCCGTGGCACCATGAGGTATGCAGAGGGCACTGGTTGGGGGGCTTGGCAGTGATGGAAGGAAGGGGTGGTCACCGAGGCCAGACCGCATATTATCTGGAAGGTGATGATGGTGGTGGACATTTCACGTTTATGCACATTCACAGGAGGATTACAACACGGAGACACCAGGCTGTGTCAGCGTGGGAACTAACTCTCTGGAGAAGGGCAAGAAGCTTCAGAGCTGTGGCCGAAGGAAAGTGGACTAAGTCAGCAGACCTGGAGGAAAGTGATGGGTCAGTGGAAGCTTGAAGAGAAACCGCCAAAGTCGGGAGAAGTGGGCAGCAAATTTGCAGAGTTTGTGACCTTCAGCCCAAAGAAGAGGCAGCTCCCCGGTGGTGCAGTGAGTTAAGGATTGGAACTGGCACTGCTGTGTTGGGGTTCGGTCCCTGGCCTGGGAACTTGTGCATGCTGGAGGTGCAGCTAATAAAATAATTTTATTTATTTATTTATTTTTGGCTTTTGTCTTTTTGGGGCTGCACCCACGTCATATGGAGGTTCCCAGGCTAGGGGTCTAATAGGAGCTGTTGCTGCCGGCCTTCGCCACAGCCATAGCAACGCCAGATCCGAGCTGCATCTGTGACCTACACCACAGCCCACGGCAATGCCGGATCCTTAACCCACTGAGCAAGGCCAGGGATCGAACCCGCAACCTCATGGTTCCTAGTTAGATTCGTTTCCACTGCGCCACGACAGGAACTCCATATAAAACAATTTTATAATCCAGTTTACAACAAACAGTCAAACAAAGAGGAGGGAGGAGGGCAAAGAGCAGGCTCAGGAGCCGTCGAGTGGGCTCCGAGCTTTCTCTGCCCTCGGCTACCTGAAGGTTAAATCCTCCTGATGAAAATGACGTAATCGTGAGCAAAACCACATGACCATGGTGAAAAACACAACCCAGGCAGGACCACCCCGGGGGCGTGTTAGGGAAGAGTGGAGGGGGCTGTTCACCAGGCAGGCTGCTCCCTGCAGAAAGACGCCACGTTCGCTCAGGTCCACAAGTCTAAACGGCGCCATCCAAGGCAGACCTCCTCCTCCACTGAATTAGTTTCAAGGAGCACCATGCACCCGGCAGCTGTCCCCACCCTCATCCTCGTGTTTGCACTGGGGCTGGCGGGACTCGCTCGCCTGGCGCCTGCGCTAGCTCGTGCGGTTGCCCCAGGAAGTCACATCCTGCCTCCCCGCCTGCCAGCCAGGCCCCAGGGAGCCAAGCAGGCGTGACGGCCAGAGGGGAAGGTGCAGGCCTGTCGACAGACAGAAACTCGATGGCACAGCCTCGCACACCTGCACACACCTGGAGGTTTCAGGCCAGTTCTGGGCAAAGTTACTAATAGGTGAACCTGACCTTCCGCGTCATGAACCTTTCCTCCTGTCCCCGGAGGGAGGCCCCCAGACCCTCCACATCCCAGCTCGTGCCCTCTGTGACCTCAGACACCCCCCACTGCCACAGCCAAGCCCGGTCCGGGAAGTGGGTGGGGGTATTTTCCATCAGGGAGCCGACGAGCAACCCACGTCAAGGGCAATATGGAAGTCTATCAAAGGCGTTCAAAATACTGGAAAAAGTTCAACTACTGACTCCACTCGCGGGACCCCAGCCTGAGAAACTGGTGGGATGTGTGCAGAAATACAGAGGCGAAGCCACAGTTCTTCACCGGGCTGTTTTTGCCCCAGGGGACATCCGAAGACGTTGGGTTGTCACAGCTGGGGGTGGGCTGGGTGCTACCGGAATCTATAAATATCCTACAATACACAGGACAGTTCCCATGACAAAAGACTATGCTGCCCAAATATCAACAGTGCCAGGTCGAGAAATCCTGACATAAAATGATGTTTAACCGATGATTTCTTAGCAGGGAAAAAAAATGGAAATGGCCTAAATGCCCCAAGATAGGGACTTGTTTGAAACAGTTTTTAATAGCTAGAGAAAGTAAAACACCTTTAAAATCATCACTTTGCAAGAGCACTTGACGGCATGAGAAAATGTTCATGATACCTTGCGGGTAAAATGATCGTAGTTGCCAAGGTTTCGGGGAGGTGGGGACAGAAGGGGCCAGGCGACGTTCCGGGCACGGTACCACTGGGTGTCACACGGTACCGGTGACACCTGTCACTACACATTCGTGGAAACGCATGGGCCGTACACCAAGACCCACCGAGCCCACACTCGGGGCCTGGTGAGTGCGAGCACCAGCGCCGCTCGCAGCTGACCAGCAGCCGGAGGAGCCCGGGCTGATCACGGGCGGACGGGGCGGCGGAGGGAGGCCGCGGGCGCCCGACGCGCTGCGCCTTTTCCGGTCAAACGCAGACTGCTCTGAAAACAGAGCCCATTACAGTAGGAAAGAGACCAAGAGAACAGAGGCACTTGTGCCCTGTCGACCGGCCTGCTGTTGTCTGGGTGACACTGAGGCCACCTTCCTCCACAAGGTGACTCGGGACTAAGGGCAGACGCAGCAGCCTGAAACTCAAAGCCACCGTCGGGGACGATGGTTGGACGGCATTTTCAGAACAGAAAATTGAGCAGCGATGGAGCCACGGCTCTGGAGCTCTCCTTTTCTTCCAAATGACATGGGAAGAAGCGTGCCGCCTCCCTCTTCCTTTGCAAGTTCAAGCTCTCCGGGTCGGCGTTTCTGGGCCCTGCCCCGCGGGGACGACCTGCGGCTCGGGTCTCTGCCGGACCCCCCAGCTGCCTTGGAGCTCCGCGGGTTAGGGTGCCGCCCTGGGCCGCCTCGGATGCGTGCATTTCCCGCCTGGACAGTTTTCGCCTCTCAGCAGCCTCCCGACGACGACCTGAGTGAAGCACTTTCTTAATAAAGCCCCGCACAGCGTCCTCTCCTCGAGGGCACCTCTGGGCCACCCGACCCGAGACGCAGCTTTGCCAGGAAAGCCGTCACCACACACGTGCACACAGAGACGCTCCCGCCTCTCTTCCAGTCTGTTCTTTGATTGCTAGATATGTTGAATTTTCTTCTTTTTTTTTTCTTTTGCTTTTTAGGGCTGCCCCCGAGGCATATGGAGGTTCCCAGTTTAGGGGACAAATTGGAGCATAGCTGCCAGCCTGCACCATAGCTCACAGCAACACCGGATCCTTAACCCACTGAGCAAGGCCAGGAATCAAACCTGCATCCTCATGGATGCTAGTCAGATTCGTTTCCGCTGAGCCACGACCGCTGTTATATACGCTGAATTTATGAAAGAAAACCAAACTGCACCCAGTAGTACAGATTCAGGGCATCTCAGGGGCAAATAAGAAACATTACCAATACCCTCAAATATTTGAAGTCAGCTCAGTCAACGTGGACTTCAACGGCAATGGCTTCTGGAAGCAGCTTATATCATAGATCAAGAAATGACAGAAGGAGAACACGTGGCTGTGTTCAGAGTCACCAGCGGCAGTCACAGAGGGCAAGCCCAAATCTGAGATGGAAATCCTCCTGAAACAACCCACACGCGCTCCCACTCCAGGAGGCAGCCTGTGGTGTGCGAAGCTGCTGCCAACTAGGAGAAAAGCCGCTTTTACCCTGAGCTGGATTCCTCTTCTACGACAAGGCTACCCAGTGACTCCAGTGCTGGCTCCTAGAACTGCAAGGAAAGCAAATGACTCTCCCTTCGCATCAAAGTCTCCCAGAGGCGGCAGAGAGCTGGCCTGCTCCCCCGCTGTACCCCGTCCCCGGGTCTGGATCAGCAGTCCACCGCCCCCCCCCAACCAACCAGCACACGCATCCAGCCAGGACCAGGCGCTGCGAGAGGTCCTGGAGATGGATCAGCAAAGGAGACAGGCCAGCACCGCCTCCTGACGCTTCTGAACGAGCAGGGCGGACCTGCCCTTCTTACTCTAGTTTCCAGTCCCAGAAATTCACCCAGGGAGCGTCCAAGCCAAGGTAGGAAGAAGACTCTTCTTGCAAGAAGCTTTTATTCTTAAAACCCTTCCAAGGAGTATCCTGCAGACCATGTAATCCTAAGAGATGCTCCCCAGACAAGCGTCCCAGGACATGTGAGATCAGTAGGTGCCGCCACCACACCTGCCTGCTGAGAGCGACACCACGTGCCTGTTAGAAATTCTGCACATTTCTGCAGCACAAAATCGACTCGATTTCGTTTAAACCAGTGTTTCTCTAACCTACATGAACCACTATCCCTTTTCAGAGAAGTTTCCTGCTTTATCCTTCACACACTGGGATTCCTTGCAACACTCTTGATTTGCTCTTTTTCTTAAAAGTAGGAGACGAGTTTCAAACCCTGGTAGGCAGTTTCTCTGCCTGATCCTCGCTTCAGGGATGTGAGCAGAGGACACAGCCAGCCTTTTACCGAGCGAGGGCCAGCGTGACTGGCAGAAAATGAATGGCAGGACCTCGGAATGGACCTTGAAGGGTCTCCAGGCAGAGCCATCTGCACAGTCAGGAGCAACAGGAGACCAGCCGACGCCCCCCCACCGTGCGGGGGATTTGGCTCAGAGGAGCTGGTGCCACCATCTGCCGAGACAAACCAGCCACCTGTGTGTGACTGTCCCTGGAGATACATTTGGCAATGTGACTCGCTTGGCCCGAATGCCACTAGAAAAACACCCTGCAGGAATGCCAGTCACCTCTTGCCAACACCACTGGCAGCTCAGAGCGCCAGGCCCAGCCTCACCAGCAATCTGAGAAACCAAGACTGGGGAGTGAGACACAGATGTATTGGTCAGGACCCTTTTGGTTGTAAGTGACAGAAACCTGGTGCAAACTACAAATAAGAATGTCACTGGCTTCCATGAGCAGGCCACGTGGCATAAAGCCAAGAGCAGCAGTAAACTCTGCAGACAGATGCATGTCCATCTCCTTGACTTCATCCTGGGGCCAGGTCCCCTGGGCTGGCAAACAGAACCACCAGCAGCTTCAGGCTCCCTTCCACCAGCTCCTGTTCGGCGAAGAGAAGAGCCTTTCCCAAGGGTGCCAGCACAGGGCCCAGGGCTCGCTGACTGCTGGGCGCCCAGCCGTCCCCAAACCAATGGCCGCAGCCTTAGCGTGGAATAAACTGACTGGCTAGTGGAGGCCACGTGGGCTGTCGGTGCCTGGCGCTCTCCGTGCCTTAGTCCATGAGTAAGTCCCCACCCAGAACCCGCAGACTAAGAGTGGAGCGGGGTGGTCGGTGCCATGACCCAAGCACGGGGGAGGCGCACGCTACCCGCCAGTGTGCCAGTCTCATCAAAGCCAGCGGACCACAGACCAAACCTCGGCAATTCCTCCCCAACCTTGGCTTCTCTATAAATACCAAATTCCACCTGGACCCTCGTCCCCTCGGTCACCAAAGTCTCGCTTACAGATAAGAAAGGCCGGCCGGGTCTACCTGATTAACCATCACATCTGGTGGTCCTCAGCCCAGGGTCGCAAGGATCCTCTCCTGGGGGTGGCCATTCAGCACCCCGGACCTGGGCCCCAACACCGGGATTTTCATTCCAGTAGGTCTAGAGGGCGACGCGGGGATCTGCACGCGCAGCAAGCACCCCGGATCCTGCTCACGCGTGTGGGCCTCAAACTACATTTTAAAAAAGCCTGCTTTAATCTACACAGAAGCAGCCGGGGCCGGGGAAGTTAGTCCGCGTCTTCAGAAGAACAAACGGGCCTGAGGCTCACACGTAATCCGAAGAGTCAGAGGAAAAGAAAGGCGTGACGAAAGGTGAAGACAGACTCGGTTACTAAGCAATGAAGATGTCTGAAATATCTCCTTGCTGTGCTCTGAGGTTAAAAAAGTCCCCCCTCATCAGAAGAAACAGAAAAATAAAGGAAATGGTGAGTCAGAGGGACCCGTGTGCTCTGGGAGTCAGCAGAGTTCTCTGGGTCCCAGGCAGCCTCGCGCTTCAGCTCGGGGACTTGGGCGCATCGGGCTCCTACTTGCCTACTGTAAGGTCAGAGGTCCTGAAAATCTAAGGACTGACCGCAATCGGAGAATCCCAGTCAGGCCCATCAGGCGTCTCTGCCTGTCTCTTCTGAGAACTGCGTGCACGTACAGGCGCACGCAGCTAAATATGCGTGTGACACAGCACAGCTACACATGACATGTACATATACACAGAGATCATACCAGGCACATGTTACATGCATGTGTACACACTACCTAGACATTATACCACATGTGCTGTAACACACACGCCCTGCAAGGACGTTCTTGTGACGTTAACAAATCCCTTAGTATTGCAAATGTGGGTCACTTCCACAAATGTCTGTGACATGGGAATTTTTATGTTGCACTTTATTTTTTACATTAAAAAAAAAATAAAACCGGAGTTCCCTTAGTTGGTTAACGAATCCAACTAAGAACCATGAGGTTGTGGGTTCGATCCCTGGCCTCGCTCAGTGGGTTAAGGATCCGGCGTTGCCGTGAGCTGTAGTGTAGGTTGCAGACGCGGCTCGGATCCCGCATTGCTGTGGCTGTGGCGAAGGCCGGCAGCTACAGCTCCTGTTAGACCCCTAGCCTGGGAACCTCCATATGCCGTGGGTGCGGCTCTACATAAAGGCAAAAAGAAAAATTAAATAAAATAAAACCGTAAGTCCCCAGGATGTTAACCACCACATCATAATAACAGACAGGTTCCTAGTCACAGGGGTTTAAGAGAGCAAAGGCCCGTTTCTGATTAGGCAGACACCCTCGAAGGAGGCCGCCGCTCCCTCAGGACCCGGGCTGACCGATCCCAGGGAGCCCTGCAGCCCCGGGGGGTGGGGGAGGGAGGGCGCCCGTGGGTCTCACATCGGCAGCGAGGTGCTCCGGCCTGACGGGGACCCGTGTCGATGCCGCTCGCGCTCACTGGCCAGAGCTTGGTTTGCTGTCTCCTCCCCCAGCGATGGGGGTAGCGATTCTACGACATGATCGGAAGCCAGACAGTTAGAAATATTTATCAGTCCATAGTAATGATTAGCGGACTCATTAACAGCAGTAATATAATAATAATGACTGCAGTATACATATCGTATTAACTGTGTATATAATACTGCACATATTTACATGTGTATATACATATGCATATAAATACACACACATGAGTATTTGTGTGTGTGTGTAAATAGTATGAGTCAACTCACAAGATTTCATCCTCAATAAATCCTTTAAAAGGTTAAAAACAGGCGTTCCCTGGCGGCCTAAGCATTAAGGATCCAGTGTTGTCATTGCTGTGGTGTGGATCTGATCCCTGGCCCAGGAACTTCCACTTGCCACGGGTGTGGTCGAAATAAAATAAAATAAAATAACTAAAGTATGATCGCAATCCAGGGGCCTTCTGCAGATGTGGGACAGTGCCTGAAGCCTCCGCTGGGACCTCCTTTGCTCTCACGCCCCGAGGAGGGGAAATATCCTGCTTCCGGGTCAGGGGAGAGCTTCCTCCCGGTGGCCTGGTTCATTTGCTGCAGACGCAGGAGCGCCTGGCGCTGCTCTGGGCACCAGAGGCAGAGCTGCAGCAAGTCTGAGCCGCCCTCCCCTTCCAGGGGCAGAGAGGTGACAGCCGAGTCCTAAAGGCTCCGGGGAGGATTAAACAGGTGACGGGCCGCGGTGGTGATGGAAGGTTCTCCAGGGAACAGGCAGGTGGCCTCTCTAAGGAGGCGGCATGTGGAGGAGCCTGGGCGGACAGCCTGGAAGAGACACGGGCGCCGGCTCTGCTCCGGGGACAGCGGGCGCAGCGGCTGCCCTAGCCCCGGGCCTGGAGGAGGGGCAGCAGGTCTGGGTCTCTCCCGGAGCCCCTCTCCCAGCGAAGCTGCCCACTGGGGCTGCAGCTGCTTCTGGCCACCCTGTCTCCCCCTCGCTCCTGTCGACAAAGATGGGCAGGACTGGGCAGCTGGTGGTGAAGGATCTGCACCGACCAGTGCCCACCCTGAGTCATAATTCCCAGCTGAGACAAATAACCGCACAGGTCAGCCCCTTCCCAGGCAGCCTGCCATCCCAGTGTGACACCCGCACATTAAAGTCCGCGATGCCTGGCACCCAGCCGCTGAGAGCCTCCTTACGGCCTCATCAGCTATAACCAGACGATTACAGAGGCGTCTTCTCTTTTTAAAAACAATGATTTATTGGGCCTCTTCAACCCTTCCTCCCTGAGTGTGTGTATTCCATGGGCATGTTTGGCCATAATTAAATTCCTAGATTACTGTCAAGCTGATTGTTTTACCCATTCAATCTGTAACAACACATTTTATTGTGTCTTCTTCTTTTTTTAATTAAGATAGAAATAGATATATTCCATGAGATCCGGAATGGCCATAAAACAGCCTCCTTCTCAATTTCCAGTCAGCCAGCCCCAGTCAGGGCGACCCGGAGCAGGGAGCAGGAACCCTAAGGGAACGCTTCCCACGCAGGAGGAGCAGACGTTCTGAGCGCAGCCGTCATCACACAGTGGCACTGACTAAGCACCCACTGCGGCCAGAGGCTGGGACGTGAACGAGACAGGACGGTCACTACCTCACGGGCTGACATTCTGCTGGGACGGGCATGCGATGAACAAGGGAGACTAAAGCAATGAGATGACACTGTATTTTATGAAGAAAAGCAAACAGGGGATCAAGGATAAGAAGCACGGTCAAGTGAGCACAGAAGGCCATCTGTGTAAATGACAGCTGAGATGAGACCAAAATTAGGACACAGCAAAACCCAGGAAAGAGCACTAACAGCAGGGCGAATGGCAGGTGCAAAGGCCCAGGGGCAGCAAAGACCTTGGCAGGTGTTAGAAGTGGCAAAGGGTGAGGAGAACACAGGAGATGAGATTGAGAAGCAAGAAAGGAGTTAAATTCCTCAGGCCAAAAAAAAAAAAGAAAAGGAAAAGGAGCTCCTCACAGGAGCAGACAGATGGGGAGGAGAGGTTGCTGAGGGGTAGGGGCTTGATAAGCTGCCCAGGCTTGGCTATATCTCGGGGTGCCTGTGTACACCTGCCCCACATCCCAGAGCTCCTGGCCGAGCATCCGTGCAAAGCGCAGAGCCCCTGGACCTACGAGGAACCTCACCTAGGATATAGGCGCCCTGGCCTGTGACCAGTAGCCAGAGCTGCCTCCTCTGGGGCCTCAAACCCTGGGACTTCTGAAAACCCTGCCAGGCACTGACTGCTCAGGCCAGGACGTTGGAGGTTCGCAGCAGCCACAATGTTGATGTCATGAAAACAAGAGCCTCAGGTATTCTGGGCACACTGAGCGTGGGGACCTCATTACCCCCTGCTGTACCTGCAGCCCCACACCCGCAGAGGTGCCTGGCACACTAGAGGGGCTCAATCAACGCGGGAAGACTGGGCCCCTTTCTACCGCCGACCTCGGTGTGGCCTCACGGTCCAACGCGCCTGCCAGCGTCTTCCCTGCACCTACGCTCCCTGGGAGCAGGCCTGGCTGCCCTCGGGACAGCTCTCAGCTCCATCCCCCATCCACCACCTTCACTCCCTGCCTCTGGTTCTGCTACTGGACAAAGGTCAGGGGAGGGGGTGACCTCAGAGCCCAAGGGCC
Source organism: Catagonus wagneri (assembly GCA_004024745.2). Lineage (NCBI taxonomy): Eukaryota > Metazoa > Chordata > Mammalia > Artiodactyla > Tayassuidae > Catagonus > Catagonus wagneri. Next base: position 965,521 of record PVHT021183544.1, read on the forward strand.
CCCATGGTGATGAGACTTCAGGACAAAACCTATTAACAGTCCGTGGGCGCCTGTGTTCCTCGCCGACCCCCGCTACACAGGCAGCCTCGCCTCCCCGCTCCCAGCGGCAGGAGGCGCCAGCCTCCAGGAGGGGAGAGAGAAGCCTGTCCACTCTATGCGTGTATACAGCGGGTGACCAGTTGTCCTGCTTCGCCTGAACTGTGTCCCGGGACACAAGACTTCTGGGCCTAAAACTGGGGAGGCCAGGCGAACAGGCATGCGCTGGTCACCCAGATACACCTGCTACCTGCGCGTGTGCCTGCGCGTGCAAGTGCGTGTGTGGTCCTCGGGTGGGCCGCCCAGGCCTCCGGGGCGGCAGGACAGGAGCTGCCTAAGGTTCCGTCTTAGCCCCGAGGGTCCAACACAGGAAAAAACCGAGGCCTTTCCCAGGCTCCTGCAAGAGAGCCGCAAACAACGGCAGCGAAGGGCTGCGGAGACTGAGAGCGCCGCCCGTCGTGTTCTCAGCCAAAAAAGGAAGCACAGAGAGGTGCATGTTTGTGGTTTTTCGTGTTTTCCAAAAGGTTCTCGGAGCTGAACCCATGTGCTCATGAATTAATGCCAGGCGGCGGCGGAGAAGCCCCTCTGCCAGAAGTCAGCGTCCGTTTCCGTCCGGGAGCGGCTGTGTCTGTAGACACGGACACTTTAAAGGACCCATCAGGGATTTTTTCATCAAAGCAAAGGCATCCTCTTGCCTGTCTGCTTGTTCTTCTGATGTAGAAAGTTCCCCAGACCCTCAGCCGTATTTTCTGACTGAACCAATCCTGCTCTTAGAGTCGAAAGTCTCAGGTACCAGGTAAGAAAGGCCCCTGTGAGACGAACGCTGGCCTCGCTTCGTGAGAAAGAGTTGGGCTGAAATGAGGAAGGAGGCCTCGTCTCTGGAAAACTCTGCGGATGGGCAGCAGAGCAGAGGCGAAGCTGGCTGCACAACATCCAGGTCCCAAGGCAGGGTGGGCGCAGTGGGTCATCTGGTCAAGACACTGGCCTGGAGAGGCTCGGGGTAGCTGGCCAGGAGCCCCGGGCCCGACGGCACCTCCCGGGCCAAGAAGCCACGCCTGCTCTGGCGGCTGCTGAGTTTAAGTCAAGCAGATGCGAGCCGGGAAAGCTGGGTTGGACCGTGGCAACAAGAAGCGGAGTTACAAGGGATTTTGAAGAATTCATCAATCGAGAGGTGCTGAGATAATTTATAGCAGAGGGGAGATTTATCAGGATAAAGAGACACAAGCATTCATTATTTAGATGGCTAAAGAGAAGGCTGGAAGAAGCTGAAGCATCTTAATTTTGACTTTGAAGGCAGAGGCCAAGCCACCTTCAGGAGACCTCGGCCAGGTCCCTTGGGGACTGGTCAAGAAAACTCTAAGTGCCTTTTGGAAAGTGACGAGTGATAATAAACAAGTGAACGACTCTTAAACGTTACGCTCAAACTGGTGGCTGCTGAGGACGGAGATCGGGGTCCGCCGCTTAGAATCAGGCCGTGTGCCGGGAACCACGGAACCTGCTGCCCGACGCTAGCACTGCGGCTGCACGTCCCTGGGGCCCCACTAACCTCTCCAGGAGACCCGGGAGAGCACACTGCATACAGTGGGATAAAGATGGTAACATCTATTTGAAGTGGTCATTGCACAAAATAGAAGAAATAGCCTACGTGCCTGACGCATTATAAGCGCTCAAAAATGCTGGTGACGTCACTGTCATTCCTCTTGTTATTATTACCATTTTCTTTCATTTGAGACACTACCCTCTTTTGATGTGATGGCTGTATTTTCTCCCCACACAATAATTACTTGGTCTATATTTTTCATACTCCCGGCTCATTTACAGAAACCTTTCTCATAATCAGGAAAGGGACGTGCAGGCTCGCTGGGTGAGGCTCTCTCCTCCCGCCTTAAGGCTTTTGGAGACGGACAGGCTCAGAGAGCGGAACGGGGATGTCCTCTAGGAGCACGTGGCTGATCAAGCCCAGGACCCCTGGGAAGAGGTCAGCACGGGAGAGGCCCCACTGTGGCAGGGAAGACATGCTGATGCCGAGCATTTTATTAGTCTTGGAGAAACAAAACAAAGCCCCGCGATTTATAAACAGAAAAGAAATGCAGGTTATGGAGTTCGCTTCGTGGCTCAGTGGTTAACGAATCCGACTAAGAACCACGAGGTTGCAGGTTCGATCCCTGGCCTCGCTCAGTGGGTTAAGGATCCGGCGTTGCCATGAGCTGTGGGGAAGGTTACAGACACGGCTCGGATCCCGCGTTGCTATGGCTGTGGCGAAGGCCGGTGGCTACAGCTCTGATTAGACCTCTGGCCTGGGAACCTCCATATGCCATGGGTGCAGCTCTACATAAAAAAAAGGCAAAAAGACAAAAAAAAAAGAAATGCAGGTTAGCTGACAGACGTATATTATCACCTGCTGTCTTGATTAATTTCTGGAAACTTCTTCAGCTGTTTTTTTTTTTTATGTTCCTTTAATTATAGGACTCATTTCAAAGTCCTCAAATCTTGTTGTTTCTCTTCCCCTGCCATCTATCTTTATAGGCTATTTCTCCAACATTTATCTTTATAGACAATGCAAGGGCTTCTTGATGTATTTCTATTCCCAAAGTCTTCAAAGGCCACTATTTCTTCTTATTTTTGTTCATGGCTTGTACCCTTTAGCATGCTGAGCTTTTGATGTCAGCTATCAATTTTTAACTTTTAATTTTGTCTCCAGACAGTAATGTAAAGAGAAATATAAAGGTTAAAATAATACTTCTCATAAGCATACAGCTGCAAATTTCATGGCTAAAAATGGAAAATTAATAGCACCTTTTCCTTTTAACTCTTACTGTGGGAACCAGTTCTCGATTTCCGCATGTCAGTGAGGTCCTGGTAGAAAAGGACTTCGCGGTTGTCTGGATCCAGCATCCAGGACGGGAGCCCTTCTCAGCCGGGACATAACAGTGCTACACGCAGAACAGCACTTTTCAAGCGGTGCTTTCAAATGGACTGCTAACATCTCTGGTTTCCATCCTTTAAAGATCTCAGATGACCTAGGGGACTGACCGGGGCCATCAGGGAGAGGACAGAGAGGTGGGTCAAGGAATTTCTCAGAGCGATTTCTTTTCTCTTTTTTGAGATTTTGTACGCAAGATGCTCCAGCCTTGGGGTCACGCTGCCTTCCGGAGGAGCAGGAATTCTAGTAGGAACAGGTCCTGGGGCGGAGCCAGCAGACACGGAGGGATGAGCGAAGGAGGACGATGAGTGAAGGCAGAGGTGCCACCGCTGGGGGAGCCCCGGGCTTCTCAGACGCTGACGCAGGAGACCTGGTGGTGGGACACGCGTGCAGAGGCTGTGATGGGAGCCCTCCGGCCGCCAGACACTCGGAGCCCTGTGTGTGGGGCACGTGTGCTGGTGCGTGTGAACCAGAGAAAAAGAGCCAGGTGTCACAGTCAGGTCAGAGGACAGAGAAGAGGGCAAGGCGTCCAGGAAAGGAAGCGCTCACCCAGCCAAGATCTGAGGAGGGGGTTCCTGGGACGTGCAGAAACCGCAGGGGCCCCAGGACCCCCAGTCTAGAGCTGGCGTCCAGTCACATGCACCACCGTTGGAGGCCACTGGGGGGCACTGGGAACACAGCTGGGGTGAATGACCAGCCCAGGAGCAGGAGGGCTGGACTCGGATCCTAGCCCAGTGCTGGCGGACTCACATCAGGAACGTGAGGACGGTCCAGTGGAGGTGACCAGCCTTACCGGGTGAAACGCGGACCTGCGGCAGTTCCCTGGTGGCCTAGCAGTTAAGGATCTGGCTCTGTCACTTCTGTGGCACGAGTTCCACCCCTGGCCCAGGAGCCTCCACATGCCACGGGCAAGAAGAAACAAACAAAAAGGGAATGTATGATTTCAGCACAGCTCTGAGAAGCGGGAGTTAAGTCTGCCCTTGCTTTCCCAGCAGGAACGCTGCGGCTCAAGTTTAGGAAACACACTCAAACCACACAGGGAACGAAACCTGAGCGGGGATTCAAACGCACACCCACTGGACCCCGGAGCTCACTCTGCTTCCTCACCTCACGTCCACCTGCTGACGTGGGCCCTGGATTAAAGGACGAAGACAAGAGAGCAAGAGCCTGCCGCAAACTCCTGAACCTCATCAGTCCCCCAGCGGGCAGGCGCGGCACACGCAGCAGCCCGATGGCAACGTCACCCTCGCCAGCTCTGGCAGTCACTGCGAAGCTGCACTCGGGGCGCTGCAGACGGGGAGGCAGCCGGAAAAGCAGCAGAAAGGCCCCAGGTTGAGCCTTTGATCTCAGCAGGCTCAGCTCGCAGGTCCACCGCACGGCCTGGGTTAACCAGCGGCCACGGATTAACACAGACAGAGCCCCAAGCGCACCGCGGTGCGACCTCCAGGTGAGCTCGCCGGCCGCAGCCTGGCTGCAGGCGGCCGCCTGTGGTGAGGACGTCACTTCTCCCCTGTACAGCGGAGGGGACTATTTAACTACCCGCTTCTAGGGCGGGCTACCTCCCCTTGTGCATAGCAACTCGGGGGAAAGAGGGACTGAGGGAAAAAAATGAGATAAAGGTATTTTGTTTTCATGTTTGGTCTTTAATAGATTTTTAACAAAAACAAGCCCAGGACCAGGCATAGAGGAGAGGGCTCACCCTTTCGGGTCAGAAGGCTTGGGTCTGACCCGTTAGCCAGCCACGACAGCCCGGTTTAACCTCCTTAAGTCTCGGTTTCCCGGTCTCTGGATTTCCGACCCAGCACTCCCGTTCCCGTAACGTACTGCCGGGGCCCGCAGCACGTCAGGCAGCCACTAGGAGGGCAGGGCGCTGCGTTTACCCACAGGGGCGGCCCACGGGCGACAGATGCCAGCTACCAGCAGGTGACGGTGGCAGGGGGCGCTGAGGCGGCACAGCCGCGGGAGCCCCGCCCACAGATCTGTGCCCACCGCTCTTTTTCTGCCTCCGTGCTCGGCCCTGCCAGCCTCTCCGCCACCCAAACCAAAAAGTGGGAGGCTGTTCCACGCCTCTCTGTCCCCTGCGCCCCCTTCCGCCCAGCCCACAGATGAGGGTCCTCCGCCAGCAGGGGCTGCGGCCGGCCCAGCTCATCGCGTCTCAGCTCCCTGGCCTGTGACCTCGCAGGGGCAGCTCGGGACGCGCCTGAAATGGCAAACCCTAACACTCAGGTTTGTTTTTGTTGTGTTGTCGTTGTCGTTTGTTTTTTCAGAGACCTGGCTTAACAGCACTCCCTCACACCCCAGCGCACCGCTGGGTCCAAGCTGTCCTCATCGGGCGCGAAGGCTGGGCCGCCGCCCCGGCCCATCCCTGCCCCCTGACCGCACTCTCTTTGCTGCGGCTGAGGAGGAATCTACAACCTAAACTGGGCTGTCACGTCACCTCCGTGCTTAACTTCCTACTAAACTTAGAAAATAAGAAGTCCGAATTCTTAGCTGTCCCACCACGTCTGCAGAATGGGCCTGTGTGTCTCCCCCTCGCCCTCGGCTCCTTATGCCAGAACCAACCGGCCTCCGCTCTGTGCTGGGCCATGCCGAGCACTTCCTGACCTCCGACCTTTGCACATGCTCCACCTCTGCCTGGAACACACTCCCCTGAAGGGTTCAAATGCCAGATCCTCACGAAGGCCTTCTTTGACCAGCTTTCCAGTGGATGACCACACACACACACACACACACACACACACACACACAGGACACTTCCCCTCAGTTATGCTGATGTTACTTTGTAGCACGCGTATAATTTGTAACTCTCTATTTGCTCATTTAACTACTTATCTTCTGGAAGCCCCAGAAGATAAGCCCCCAAAGGATAGGAACTATGTCTATTTTTATTCACCTGGGCATTCCTATAACCTGGTTTTGTTTTTGTTTTGCTTTGTCTCTTGTGTTTTTAGGGCCCCACCCACGGCATTTGGACATTTCCAGGCTAGGGGTCTAAGCAGAGCTGTAGCTGCCAGCCTAACCCACAGCAACGTGGATCCGAGCCACAGCATCGTGGATCCGAGCTGCATCTGTGACCTACACCACAGCTCCTTTTTTTTTTTTTTTTTTTTGCCTTTTGTCATTTTATGGCCGCACTCACGACATGTGGAGGTTCCCAGGCTAGGGGTCTAATCGGAGCTGTGGCCACTGGCCTGTGCCGCAGCCACAGCAACGCAGGATCCGAGCTGCGTCTGCAACCTACACCACAGCTCACGGCAACGCCGGATCCTTAACCCACTGAGCAAGGGCAAGAATCGAACCCACAACCTCATGGTTCCTAGTTGGATTCGTTAACCACTGCACCACAACGGGAACTCCAACACCACAGCTCCTTAACCCACTGATCAAGGCCAGGGATCAAACCCGCATCCTCATGGATACCAGTTGGGTATCCATGAGCCAAGGTGGGAAATTCTATAGCCTGTTTTCTAATAAATTCTTGAGTCAACATTGTTGTGTGAACAAATGAATGAGTGAGCATGTTTCAGCAGATGTGAGAGGTAAGGAGCTTTCAATCTGGGGCACAGGATTGCAAGAAAGCTTTCGAAGATTCCTCCGAGATCACATGGAAAATCTTATACACCAAAACATTGTGCTCCAAAAACAGCAGCCTGCAGTGAAAACGGTGAAGGGGACGGTTTTGCTGGATTGTGATGACCTTGGAATCCATTTCCACCTCATGCTCAGGTGCCCTGAGGACGCTGGGCGCAGCCGCAGGCACAGAAACAATCACAGCTTCCCACAGAGCGCCTCCTCCCTGTTTCCACAGGCGCCCCCTGCAGGTCAGCAGTGAGTCCCTCCGCTCTGCCTTCCTGTCTTCTGACATCTGTGACTGTGGTGGGTGTGCCGGCCCTAGAGGAACGGAAGAACAGTTGGAGGCATGCCCAGCCCTGCCGAGAGCGGACATGGCAGTGGCCTCCTGGTGCATGTGGCAGAGCCAGGTGGGATCTGGCACTCTGTGGCCATCCCAGCTTCCATGGGATGCAGACTTGGGTTCTGATGTCCCAGGGGACAGGCCAGGAGTCCAGGAGAGCTCCGCACAGGGACGGGGGCTGCGGGCCGGGCTCCGCCACAGATCATCCTGCCTCTTGGATCAATACTTAACGCCCAGACTGAGCTCAACTGGTTTCCTCACTGAAAAGCAGCAGGGCCAGAAGAAGTGGTAAACATTTTCCAAATAAAGGAGACAATGATGCCGTGTGAGCAGAGACACATTAAAAAGAAGAAGGTTTTCTCTAAAAATCATAAAATGTTTATAACAATAGCAGATAATGGGGTAGCATTAGCTTTAGAATGCTAAGGTACCAATTAAATCTCTGCTCAAAATGTCCCCCACAGTGAGGGATGCACCCAGAACCTCAGCACAGAATCTCCTCTGTTGTTTTGATCTCTGTGATTATGGAAACTGCAAAGACTTGGCTGGGGGTAGAGGAGAGAGAGCTCATCTATTAAAAAAAAAAAAGGCAAATTTTTTTTTTTTAATGAGAAAAAGTGAGAAACAGGACGCAGGAGGGGTTGATCATACTGTAGCACCAGACGTGGGTGGAAGAAAAGGGGATGCATTTTGCCAACTGACGGAGCTCCTGACCTGTGGGCCTGAGGTCCAGCTAGGACTCTCTATGGATGGGAAAACCTGTGTTGTCTTTCTAGAATGTTCCCTCTTGACTAATGTCAGGTCAATTTTTCCCAGCAGGAAATATGTTTTTGCAATAATGCATTTTGATTTTAGTTTATCTCTGTGAAAAATTGGATACTCTGGGGCTAGACCCCCATATTTTTGAATACTTGATGAGTGGGAGTGGAAAATGCTGCTATTTTTATATTAAAGCCCTTAGCAATTTCCTGAACCATCTTTGTGAGGGAAGACTGCTTTTTTATTTCGGAAAAGCGAAATAAAATAAAGCGTTTCAATAGATCCTTTGATTTTGCAAAGAAGAAGCCAGAATCCTCCTTGGCAACAGAGAGCTTCTCAGCAAGAGGAAGTGTAGCTGCTCTGCATGACGAGGTGGGGGTCATTATTCCGCAGGGAAGTCATCTC